>CAUYPK010083522.1:0-13629 GCA_963574355.1 Loris lydekkerianus | reverse complement strand
CTTGAGATAACCTTTGGAATTCTAATTCAATCTTATTTGCTATCCAGATCCTGAATTCAATTTCTGACATCTCAGCTATTTGTTTGTGCATGGGGTCTTGTGCTGTTTCTGCCCCATTGATCCTTGGGGGAGTTGATCTACTATGATTATTCATACTGCCAGAGTTTTTCTGTTTATTTCACCTCATGATTGCTTTTCTCTGTTGCTCTGGCCATCCTCATAGTTGGGGAGGTGTCTCTCCAAGATTAAACCCCAGCAGGATCACTCTATTGTTGCTGGATCTTTGTTAGGGAGTGACCCTGTGTAGTTCCTGTGGGGCTTCTGTAGTTATGGATTTCTGGTTTTGGAAGCAGCTCTGGTGTGCAACACACCCGGATTCAGCAATAGGACTGGGGGTTGTGCGCACGGTTATCTTTGTCTGGCACCCAGTGACTTTGGCACAGAGAACCCAAAGCTCTAGCAGTCTCTGGCCAGGAGAAGGGTTCTGCACAGAGGCAGGGTGGGCTCCAGAGGGCACACAGTTACCAGAGTCCCTCGTCAGATGGATGACCTCGTGTGGAGGTTGGGAGGACACACGAGGGGGGACGCAGTGTTGCGTGGATCCCGCAGTTCCTGGTCAGGGAATGTGGAGCCCAAGTGGGTGCGGGTCACCGGTCAGCATTCACTGCACACCTCTTATAAAGGTCTGGGCTGCACCTAACCCAGGAGTTTGAGGTTGCTATGAGCTGTGACGTCAGGGCACTATACCCAAGGCAAAAGCCCAAGGCTCCAATGTGCCAAGACTGTCTCACTCAGCCCCTAATGATTAGAGCTTTGAGGCAGTTCAGTCCCCGCCTTTAAGCTGCTCAGTCACTAGGTTACTTTGTCCCACCCGTTCCTTGTTCTGGAACCCTGAGGGCGGGACTTGCTGGAGCAGTTTTTTCACACAATGGCTTTCACTGGGCCCAGCTCAGTGGCTCATTTTGGGGCCCCAGACAATGCCCAATGTTCTCAACACTTCTGCTCAAGCTCTCCTCAAGGCATCTCAACTGAGCGCCAAGTCCAAGAACACCAAAACAGTTCACAGGTAAGGCCTTTCCAGTTTGCAGTCTCAGTGCTGCTTGTACTCACAGTTGCTGGCGTGATTAAGTTGATCGAACACATGTAGCCAGTTGCCAGTTTTCGACTGTTTTTGTCCTCCTCCTGGGGTCCAGAAGTCCCTTGCTGGCTCCCTGTATCCTCAAAGGGATGATCATAGGCAGATCCCACTGGCTAGAGATGTCTGGAGTCTTGTCTCCCCAGATTCCCCGTACCCAGTTGCAGGGAAGCTGTTACTCGGCCGCCATCTTTAATCCCCCCAGGTTTTAAGACCCAAAGACTGGTTTTTATACTTCTTTCAAAATATCCTTCAGGTCACATGCATAGAGTTTTTTTTTGAGACAGAGCCTCAGGCTGTCACCCTGGGTAGAGTGCTGTAGCATCACAGCTCATAGTAACCTCCAACTCCTGGGCTCAAGCAATTCTCTTGCCTCTGCCTCCCAAGTAGCTGGGACTACAGGGGCCACCCACAACACCAAGCTATTTTTTGGTTGCAGCTGTCATTGTTGTTTGGTGGGCCCGGGCTGGACTTGAACCCTCCAACTCAGGTGTATGTGGCTGGCACCTTAGCCGCTTGAGCCACAGCTGCCGAGTCTAGATTATTTTTAATTTTTAAAAATATCTTGGTAATGGATGGCTATTAGTTTAAGTGACCAGAGTCCCAGCATTCACATCTCCTAGGCAAAGAAACTCTATTGCTATCCCCAAGCACCCTTTAATAGAAAAGAAAACAAAGTGAAAGGAAGGTCTCTCTGTGGATATTCATGTTTTTTTTTCTGGCTATGTGGTCCCCAACTCCAAGGCCACCAACTAGTGCTGGTCCATGGCCTGTTAGGAACCAGGCTGCACAGAAGGAGGGAAGCGGCAGGAGAACGTGTGAAGCTTCATCTGTATTTTCAGCCATTCCCCATTGCTTACGTTGCTGCCTGAGCTCCACCTCTTGTTAGATCAGCAGCTGGCAGCATTAAATTCTCACAGGAGTGGGAACCCTACCGTAAACTGTGCCTGGGACGGATCTAGATTACATGCTTCTTATGCAAATCTAATGCCTGATGATCTGAGGTGGAGATGTAATGTGCCGGAATCATCCCTAAGCCCCACCTAGATGGTAGAAAAATTATCTTCCATGAAACTGACCCCAGGTGCCAAAAAGGTTGAGGACTGTGGGTTTAGAGATCATTGTTCAATTCTTTCCTTCCTTTTTTTATTTTCTGATGCTGTCACCCCAATAGCTTTTATTTTGTACTCTTAGAAACAGACCGTCTTTTGAGAACATGTACACAATTCAGGGAAGGTAAACTCATACAGAATCTTAACCTGTTGTGAGTTTAATATTCTGTGAAGTTCTGTCTCCATTCAGTGAGCCATCTATATGTTAAGTAACTATTTATATGCCCTTGGGTGACCTCAACTAAAAATTCTTACTAGTCAATGTTTGATAATTAGTGGATTAGTCTAAAATTTGAGCATATCTGAGAGTGAAGTGAGGGAGAAAGTTGAAAGTGACAGAGGACTCTCCAAGGTCTAGGCCTGGCCCAAAGTGCTGGGGGAAATCCTGTGGATAACATTTGTGTATGTACAAAGAATTTCTTCTGCTCAGGCCAGCTTCCCAAGAAAAGACTCTGAAACTCTGAGATTTCCATGCAAGAGGTTTGTTGGATGATGTTCTTATAAATACTACCTGTATTGAAATGAGGGAAGAAGGATTGAGCAGTAGCAGGAGTTCAACTACATGGAGTTGTGACAGCAGCCTTGGTGATCCCAGAGGGAGCTCTGGACCTAGGATGGCCATTTGGTGAGGTCCTGAATTGTGGCAAGCACGCAGGCCTTTGTATCCCCATCACTGGATGCAGGATACTCCTGGGGCGGGGGCATAATTTTGGATGAGGTGAATTCCTTTTGAAGAGGGCAGTTCCTAGAGAATGATAGAAAATGTCCACTAGAAAGTTCCTAGAAAGTGAGCTACCAATAGTCGGGATTTCTGGAAACTGGGAGAATGACTGCTTTGGTGCTGAGCGAGGAAAATCTGGGTAGTGAACTTCAATATATACTACACACCACTATTTTTTCTTTCATGACAACATTTGCTTTTTCATCCTATCTAAAACAACAATAGTCTTAGACATTGTACTTTCTGATAATATTTCAGCTTCTGTCCAACCAACTCCATTTTTCCAGAAGGCATGATAACTGAGAAAGCAACATGTTTCAAGAACTGCCAAGGGTCTGAGATTTTGCCCACTTGCAAGCTAACAAGGTAGGCTGCTACAGTTTAACAGTTTAGCAGATGCTAGTAGAAGACATGAGATTGCTGGTCAGAGACAAAGGACCTAGTCGTTACTGCACAGACTTCTCCAAGTCCCACAGAGGTGAGATGGAGCAATCCATCTGGATATTGGAGATGCTGTGGGTTTGTGCTCCAGTAGAGTCTAGCAAACCTTAATATTTCATAGTGGGTTTCAGGCAGACCTGCTTAAATATGCTTAAATGCAGAAAATTCTGAAATGAACTTTCATTTTCTTTTTTTTTTTTGAGACAGAGTCTCACTATGTCACCCTTGGTAGAGTGCTGTGGCGTCACCACTCACAGCAACCTCAAATTCTTAGGCTTAAGCAATTCTCTTGTATCAGCCTCCCAAGTAGCTGGGACTACAGGTGCCTGCCATAACACCCAGGTATTTTTGTTGTTGTTGTTGTTGTTGTAGTTGTCATTGTTGTTTTCAGCAGGCCCAGCTGGGTTGGAACCTGCCAGCCCCAGGGTATGTGGCTCTAACCACTGAGCTACATGTGCTGAGCCTGAAATGAACTTTCATCAGTGTGTGGTTTTAATTATTTATAGTTTGGGCTCAGAAATTCTTAGGGTGAGATATCAGAAGCTTGGGCAGATCTTTAGGTTATTTTATTACTTAATGGAAAGGTAGATGCAAGGAATGCGAGGTTTGAGACAGAAGAAGGAGGTGTGATTAAATTCTCATTCAAAGCACTAGACAGTCTGCAGTTGAAGTTGCAAAATTTAGGGGGGGGGGCTTGTTGTTCTGGCTCTCAGAACATACTCCCTTCTGCTGTCTTCTGGCAGGGGGAGAGGGTTAGACCAGGGTCTGACTTTCTTGTCTCTTTTGTTGGAGCATCTGACTTGACTTGACTCTGGCGAGTCTATAATTGGCAGCCAGAATACACACAAAGACTGACAGCAGTAGGCTTTCTAGAAGGCTTTAAAGCTATGATTGCATATTTTCAAAGCTAGATCACAAAAACAAGTCTAGGCTTATTTGGGTTGATCTTAGAGAGCCAGGGGACCATCTCCTCCATTTAGAGATGAATTGTGCTGCCTGACCAAATACACCATAAAGTTTGATGCTGGGACAAATACCACCTTTTCTAGATAACAGAAAATTTATTTATATTTTTGAGACAGAGTCTCACTCTGTTGCTCTGGGTAGAGTACCATGACATTCTACCATAGTAGAATAGCTCACAGCAACCTCAAACTCTTAGACTTGATCCATCCTCTTGTCTCAGCCTCCTGACTAGCTGGGACTATAGGTGCCCACCACAACACCTGGCTAGTTTTTCTATTTTTAGTAGAAATAGGGTCTCGCTTCTGCTCTGTCTGGTCTCAAACTCCTGAGCTCAAGCAATCTACCAGTCTCAGCCTCTGGAGTGCTAGGAATACAGGTGTGAACCACTGCGCCCAGCCTGGGGGACAGAAAACTTAAAGCCACTTGTGAGCCATTGTTGCTTGAGCCAAACAATTTAGATTTGAGCCTTGAGGGAAATTTAATCATGATTTTCTAACGGCCATTTCCAGTTATATAAGTCCCATCGCAACTGTTTAAATATTGTGTATAAAGAATCAGTAATTCCTTCATTTTTTCGGTTAGGCTATTGCTGCTTCATTTCATGAGTGTCTGGGCACACACTTAAGTGAGATATAGTCCATAATCATCAGGAGAGTCTCATTTCTAAAAGTTTGCAAAGTGATAAACAAGGAAAAACTTAGTGTGCACATAAAAATGAGAGGGTATTAGTTCTATTTGATAGATAGAGGAACTGAGGTTTAGGAAAGCTAGATAACTTAAGCACTGTCATGTAACCATTGTATGAGAGAGTTCAGATTTACTGTGGCTCCAAGTCCAAAGCCTTGTCTTAAACCGCGGTAGTATAACCACTCCCCTTGTGCATTGAGGCTTCTTAATATTCTATGGGACAAGATTGTAAGGACAGTAATGGTGATGGAAATGTTTGAGCTACTACTAGTACTACCATTTTGGAAAATGTTTCTTTCACAAAACTTGGGAAAATCTCTGTAGAAGCTCAGGGTTATATCTACAATGCCTCATGCCTCAGGTTCATTAGTTAGAAGGAGAAATTGCTTGCTTGAATTGGTTTGAAAATCAATGAGTTTTTTATCAAATACAAAATTATGTGGAAAGCATTGTGCTAGACATTTGGAAAGAGAAAATAATATTTATAACTTAGGTAAACTTAATGAGCAAATGAAAAAATGAAATGAAAAAATAAATAGCTGCCTCTGTGAAGATTCTCCTTTGCTTTGAAGATTTTCAGGCTCAATGAACCTTTTGAGGGTTAGTCTTATGATTAGTAAGTAAAAGCATGGATTATCTTCAAGTTATGATAAGACAGGTATTCTGAATGTATTCACACATGCACTAAGCTCCCAAGGTCTTGAAATCTTTTCTGAAATTTTACAATTAGAGATTCATTCCTCTGTGATGTAAGAGCTTTTTAGACTTCATGAATGCTCTATTGAAGTTCAAGATTTTGACTACATGTATGTGAGTATCCAGAGAACACCTTAAAAACTTTGTTCACACTTAAGGGAAGAGAATTGAGAGCTAGCTGAGAGCAGCCTGAGGACTGAAATGTTCTCTGGATGGAAGGGCACCCACTTCCCAACTTTGAACTCTCAGCCCTGCTGTTCCTAAATGTGTCTTGTACAAGCTCTGAATTTCTTTAAATTTTATTATGAAGACCCATGGTGGTGCCCACGCCTATAATTCTAGCATTTTGGGAGGCTGAGGTGGGTGGGTTGCCTGAGCTCAGGAGTTCAAGACCAGCCTGAGCAAGAGCTAGACCCCATCTCTGCTAAAAACAGAAAAACTTCTCTGGCATTGTGGCAGGCACCTGTAGTCCTACCTACTCGGGAGGCTGAGGCAATAGGATGTGCCCGGGCCCAGGAGTTCAAGGTTGCTGTGAGCTATGACACCACAGCACTCCAGCCAGAGTGACAGGGTGAGATTCTGTCTCAAAAAAAAATTTTTTTTTTACTATAGATCATATTTTTTTGCTTGTTACATTTGTTTCCATATTGCCACATAATTCCTTTTAGCTCTGCTGAAAAACATCTTTGTTTCAGTCACGCACATGTGAACTTGCCCCAAACCCAACAACTAATACAGGAATACAGATAAACTTCACTGTCTAGTACGATGCTGGCTAGAGTTCAGGATTCAGAATAAATGAGTTTTATGTTCTTTCTGGGATTATAATTTACTAACATAGTGAGAAGATCGAGTAACTTGGTGAATAATTTATGGTTAGGAAGTGGCAGGGTTGTTCCTGTCTCTAAGTCTGGCATCCAGTTCCATATTCAAGAGTCTGTTTGGTTTAGTTAAACAGAAAGAAACAAAAGTACCACAGCCCAGAATATAAGCTTTTCCTATTCCATAATTCATTTTAACTGTCCCTAAGTGTGTAATAAAACTTAAACTTTTATTTCCTTTCGGATATCCTAATTTTTTATTTTACCTGGAACTCTGGACGGATAGAGGACCAACTGCCTGAAAGTTTGTTTCTCTAGAGTCTCTGTCCCTTCTCTGAACAGCAGGGTTGGGCAGCGTTGTGTTAGAGAGGCTGAACATTCTTTTCCTGCTTAGTCTCTTGAGGGAGTGCTGTTCTTTATTGACTGACGCCACTACCGAGGAAGTCCTTGGAAATGACCGTGTTGGGACCTAACTCTTAAATTTGCCTTTGTTTAAATCTGACTTAAGACTGATATGTGAAATAATTTTCCATTTTATTTGAAATTAGTTCACGTTTGTAAACAGCTGGATCTTGCTCTTCTTAAGGAAAGCAATAATTTGATACCACATTAATTAATTGTAGCAGTGATTGTGCTGGAAGGGTGGCTGGTATGATTTGTCTGTCCTTCCAGGAGTGGTTACCAGGCTCACTCACAGTAGAGACTCAGGGTGCCCCAAATCACATTTCGCTTTGCACTTCTCTCCTCTCCCATTTCTTCTTTCCTTTTCCACTATCCACTGCCCTTGCCGAGTCTTCGCTGAGGCTGGAGTCCAACTGGTTAACGTCTTTCTGCAAATGGATGTCTGACTACATTTCACAGTGAAATTGAATCTGAGAGTTTTGTAGGTTTTCTTTTTTTTAATCTATAGCTGCTCTTGGCTCCTGCTCTCAAAATGAATGTTTAAAAAATTGGTCAAGTGTACGACGTGAATAAAAGATGGCCGTCCAGCTGAGGGTCCAGTCGTCCTTAAAAATATACTTTATTTGCAAAAACTGTTTCCATTGGAGAGCCAGAAAACACCAGAGAGCTTTGGGTCACATGTTAATTTTGTATTAAAAGATCAGTCTTCATACTCTCTGATTTTACTGAGGTCCAAACTAATCCCATCTCCATGACCGTGGCTTGAATGCCAGAGAAATTGACATGGCTTTTGTGTTTTCCTGCTGTTTCATGGATATATTTTTAAAGCACTGTGGTCTAAATGTTTAATTCTGGAAGAACCAAAGTGATAAAGAGCTGGAATTGCTTTATATTCTACCATTTGTTTTGCCATTTCTCTTCTGTAATGAGAGCTTTGAGTCGTGGCCTCTCCACCTATTTCTCTTTAAGGCTCTGATTTAGTACATACCAGAACGAGATGCACCATATGTAGGTCTTTCTGGCCAGTGAAGTTTCATTGCCAATTTTTGTATGATGGTCTTCTACTAAGCAGTAAATTCAATAGGAGGGCAAATCATTGATCTTCATTCCCTATTCATGTACTAACTATGTAGTAAAACATTTGTGAGTACACCACGTGGTAAAATGAAATTATGCATCGCATAGATAGATACAAGGCAACATTTGGGTGGGATTTCCCTGTATCTGCTTATTTGGTTTACCGCCAAGCTGGTTAATGTTTTAGGAAGACTATACAAGGGAAATAGGGAAAAACTTAGAAAAATGTGATTAATGAGTCCCTTACTTCACTAGGAGTACATAGCAGTCTGTGGGTTTTGGCTCTACCAAATGAAGACAGCTGTGAGATACAATAAAATAGTGAAGCTCTCCATCTGGTTTGCAGTTATGGGTGAAGATCTGGACTGAGTGTCCTACTCCAGTTAGTTTACAAATATGGCTGGCCCTTTTGGTTATAGAACATAAGGTGTGGCCCTATGCCCTGAAGTACTAGACTCACATCCAAGTATCCAGTAAACATGGGGCAAAGACAAAAGCAATATTACTTTATTTAAAATTAATTCTACTGGGGCAGCACCTGTGACTCAGTGGGTAGGGTGCCGGCCCCATATATCAAGGGTGGTGGGTTCAAATGGAGCCTCAGCCAAACTGCAATAAAAAACTGGGGGTTGCGCCGGATCCCAGCTACTCAGGAGGCTGAGGCAAGAGAATTGCTTAAGCCTAAGAGCTGGAGGTTGCTGTGAGCTGTGACGCCATGGCGCTCTACCAAGGGTGACAAAGTGAGATGCTGTCTCTAAAAAATAAATAAATGAATACATAAATAAAATTAACTCTACTTAATTTCTAAATGTGATGATTTAGATCCTCAAGAATTTGACAAAGAATAGAAAAATCTAAATGTTGCAGTGTCCGTCTATCATTCTCGCTATTCAGAATGCTGAGGCAGGAGGATCCTATAAGCCTAGAGGAGTTTGAGACCAGCACGGGCAATATACCAAGACCTTGTCTCTAAGGACTTATGATCTAGTGTAAGATGATAGGGAAGTAAAAAGAAATACAAATGTATTTGTGTTAGAATTAAAACTGGCCTGGGCAGTGCCTGTGGCTCAGTGGGCAGGGTGCCAGCAAGCCAGCCCCATACACCAAAGGTGGTGGGTTCAAAACTGGCCCCGGCCAAACTGCAAACAAAAAACAGCTGGGTGTTGTGGCAGGTGCCTGTAGTCCCAGCTACTTGGGAGGCTGAGGCAAGAGAATTGCTTAAGCCCAGGAGTTGGAGGTTGCTGTGAGCTGTGATGCCACAGCACTCTACCAAGGGCAATAAAGTGTGACTATGTCTCTAAAAAAAAAAAAAAGAATTAAAACTGGCCTACTAAATAATAGTTAACATTTTGTAGTTTTTGGCTCAGGCTGGATTTGAACCCACCACCTCTGGCATATAGGGCTGGCACCCTGCCCCTTTGAGCTATAGGCGCTGCCCTATTTTTCTTAATAAAACAACCACCTCCTTATAGTTTGCAATTAACAAACATTAACATATGGTAATTTCTGTAATTCTTCAGAAAATTTTGTGAAATTCAATTGTGTGCTTCATGTTGCAAGATTTTTACTTTCTATATACAAAGAAAGTCATAATACCACTGCATGCTTTTTATTCATTCAAAATCATAAATTACAGCAATCTCTAGGTAGCAGAGGTAATGTTGGTGGTCTAAATTTAAATCTCTCACAAATTTTCTAAAAACACAATAAGAGATTAATAAGAAAAAATAAAACCATGCAAATCCCATGCCTCTCGTATTATTCAGAGACAGAAGACACTACAAATTTCAGATTACTTGCATGTAGAAAAGTGAACACCCATTTCCTACTTAGAGCTGTCTTTGAAGCACTGTTGAAAGACTTGTGGACAGTTAGAGGTGGGTGGGGTGGGAAGAGGTCTATAAACATTGCACAGCAGATAGAAGAGGGAATGGCTGAACTGGCATTAGATTTGGAGGAAAAAAGGCATATGTGCCTTTTTTTTTCCTGCAGTGGAATCTGATTGCATGGGTCTTCTCACGAATTCACAGATCGCAGTGCAGTTCGCACAGGGTAGTGTGAACTGGAAAGGTGGTGGGGGAACCAGCTCTGTAATCATGCCGGTTCCTGCACCACACCAATGTGAGCCTGAGGTAAAAAGAGGACTTCCACCAATATGGGTACTGGTGAGGCTGAAATGATGTGGACTGGCAAGGCTGCATTGATGGACACTGATCAGACTGCATTGATGGGCACTGATCAGACTGCATTGATGGGCATTGCAGTCTGTATTTCTCTGTGCGGGCAAAGTTATTGCTGGTATGTTGTTTTTGTAGTGCTGTATATATATATCGGTATTTTACTAATAGCAATTTGGAATCCCTAGGAAACAATGATATCAAGAAAGAGAAAAATTGAGTCAGAGTGTAGGATATTCAAAGAACAGTGGACTTATGATTACATTTTTATGCAGTACAAAGAAAGAGCTATGTGTTTGATATGCCAGAATATAGTGTCTGTGTTCAAAGAATACAATTTGCGTCAACACTATCAAACTCAAAATAAAAATAAATATGATCGTTTGGTCAGAGAAGTAAGAAAAGATAAAATATTAAAACTGAAAAATACATTGACAACTCAGCAAAATACTTTTGTGAGCAGAAGCGGCTAAATATTTCATCACTGTGAGCAAGTTTTCAAGTTGCTGAGCTAATAGTGTGCACTGGCAGAACATTCGTGGAGGGAGAATTGGTTAAAGAATGCCTTCTTTCTGTTGCCAAAGAGATGTGTCCAGAGAAGGCTGATTTATTTAGTACAGTGAGTCTTTCAGGACCTATAGTTACACGAAGGATTGAAGAAATGGGAGATAATTTGCATCAGCATTTGCAAAACTCTGCAAAAAAACTTTCCTATTTTTCCTTGGCACCCAACAAAAGTAATGATGTTCGTGATTCTGCACAACTTCTAATTTTTATTTGTGGGATGAATGACTATTTTGTAGTCACAGAAGAGCTTGCTGCACTGCAAAGCATCAAAGGAAGAACTACAGGACAGGATATCTATGAAAAGGTTTGCCAAATTGTGAATGGTTTGGAGCTGGACTGGGCAAAACTAGCCAGTGTGACAACTGATGGTTCTCCTAGCATGGTGGGGTCTAAGAAAGGAGTAATTGCTCGCATTAACCAAGAGATGGACAAACATAACCACTCTCATCCAATAGCCATACACTGCCTCATCCACCAACAAGCGCTGTGTAGTAAATCACTGAAGCGGGAGTCTGTTACGAAAATTGTGGTATCTTGTGTTAACTTCATTAGATCTAATGCACTAAACCACAGACAATTTCAGGAATTTCAGTCTGAGCTAAATGTTGCCTATGAAGATGTTCTGTACCACACAGAAGTCCATTGGCTGAGTCGAGGGAGAGTTTTGAAACATTTCTATGACTTACTTCCACAGATTATAGCTTTCCTGCTTTTAGAAAATAAAGAAATACCAGAGCTCAATGATGCAGAATGGAAATGCACCTTGCCTTTCCGACAGATGTAACAGAGCTACTCAACAGTTTCAATGTGCAACTTCAAGGAAAGGGGAAGTGCATCTGTGATATGCAATCACACGTGAAAGCATTTGAAGTAAAATTAGGCCTCCTCATCAAACAAGTGAAGGAGGAAAATTTCTGTCATCTCCCCACAACTCAAAATCTGTTAGCAGAAAAACCATTGGTTGCCTTCCCAAACAAAACATGTGGATTCACTGGAAAAGTTGCAAAAGGAGTTCCAAATTAGATTTAAAGAACTTCATCTCCATGAAAAGGACATACATCTTTTCAGTAACCCATTTTCTATTGACGTTGAAAATGTGAATACGATTTACCAAATGGAACTGGCTGACCTGCAGAATTGTGACTCTCTGAAAGATGCATTCAAGTCAAGCAGCCTTCCTAATTTCTATGCATCTCTCCCCTCTGAGACATATCCTAATCTCAGGAACCATGCACTCAAAATGGCAACCATCTTTGGCAGCACTTATGTCTGTGAACAACTTTTTCCAGAATGAAACACCTGAAATCTCCAACCAGATCTAGACTAACTGATGCACACTTGCATCACTTGTTACGACTAGCAGTGACAAATATGGAACCAGACATTGATCATCTCATTAGCTAAAAGCAGGCCCATAGTTCCCATTGAAATATTGGTAAATTTGTTGATTTAACTTTACTTGTTCTTCATTTTTAATATTGTATTTGTTCCCATTTTGATTTTTTACTTCAAAATAAGACATGTGCAGTGTGCATAGGAATTTGTTCATAGTTTTCTTTTTAAACTATAGTCCGGCCCTCTGATAGTCTGAGGGACAGTGAACTGGCCCCCTGTTTAAAAAGTTTGAGGACCTCTACTCTAGGTTTTTCTAGAACATATTATGTATAAAATGGCACAATTTGATTTCCTCTTTTCTAATTTGGATGCCTTTTATTTCTTTGCTTCACTGCTCGGCAAGGACTTCTAGCGCTATGTTGAATAGAGGTTGTGAAAGAAAGCATCCTTGTCTTGTTCCAGTTCTTAAACGAAAGGTTTTCAGCTTTTCTTCACTTGGTATGATGATGGCTGTGGACCTGTCACATACGGCCTTTATCATGTTAAGGAGTATTCCTTCTATGCCTAGTTTGTTGAGAGTTTTTTTTATCATGAAGGTATGCTGAATTTTATCAAATGCTTTTTCTGAGTACATTGATATGATTACTGTATATACTCGAGTATAAACCAAGTTTTTCCGGCATAAAATTTGTGCCAAAAAACCCGAACTTGGCACAAATTTTGTGCCGAAAAAGTTTGGCTTATACTCGAGTACATAGGTTAATGATTTTTTTTCCTTCATGCTGTTTCTGTGATGTATATTATCTCCTTCATGTGCTATTTGATTTGGTTTGCTAGTATTTTGATGAGGATTTTTGTGTTTTATCAGGAATATTGACCTATACTTTTTTTTTTTTTCTTTGTCTTCATCTGGTTTTGGTATCATGGTTTAGCTGGCCCAGGTAAGTGAGTTAGAGAAAACCATTAATTTTCTAGAATAGTTTGAGGACAATTGATGTTTGTTCCTTGTAAATTTGTTAGAATTCAGCAGTGAAGCCATCCAGTCCTGACCTTTTATTTATTGGAAGACTTTTATTACTGATTCGATCTCAATACTTGTTATTGGATTGCTCAAGTTTTCTATTTCTTCCTGATTCAACCTTGTTAGGTCGTATGTGTCTAGGAATTCATCCATTTCCTACAGGTTTTCTAGTTTGTTAGTGTAAAGTTGTTTATAATAGTCTCTAATGATCTATATCGCTGTGGTATCACTTTTAATGTCTCCTTTTTGGATTTCTGATTTTGATTATTTGGGTCTTCTCTTTTTTTTTTTTCTTGGTTAACCTAGCTTTTATATATTTTATTTATCTTTTCAAAAAACCACCTTTTCAAGTGACGATCCTTTGCATGTTTTTTAATTCTCGCTTTTTTTTTTTTTTTTTTTTTTTTTTTTTTTGTGTTTGTTTGTTGTTCGTTTTTTTTTTACTTATTCTGGTGGGTGGTGTGTTTTTTT
>CAUYPK010083521.1:0-17665 GCA_963574355.1 Loris lydekkerianus | reverse complement strand
AAATTTTATTAATTTTCTCCTTTTTGCTCATCAAGATTTCTCCAAACCAAAAATGCAGACTGCTTTTTTAAAAAAAAAAAAAAAAAAAAAAAAAAAAGCAGCAAAACAGATTATTTCAAAAGTCCATAATCTATTGAGCTCTTACTGCATACATGTTTTGCCCGATACCAGCATGAACAAGGTGCGGCCTCTGAGGGCAGCATGGAGCAGGCCCCTCCTGAGGCCGCAGTGTGCCTCGCCCTGCGCAGCTGCACACTCAGTTGGTGCAGAAGTTTCTCATTTACCAGTATCCTCCTCCTGGGCACACATCCCACCTGAAAGTGGTGCATAGTGTCTGCCCCATCCCTCCCGTGGGCCAGAAGACCCCTGAGAAAAGGGACCACAACTGGGTCCCCAGGTCCCAGCCTGGGGCTTTGTTCTTGGCTGTGCTCATAACTATCTGACGCGAGAAGAAAGGGCCCTCTGTTTTCAGCACTGGGCAGTAGGGTCCCCTGGAGAAAACCCAATCTTTGGGGTCACAGAGACCAGGGTTCGAAGCCCCACCCTGACACTTCCTATCTCACGGCCACAGGATCACTGCAGTTCCTAAGCCTTTGGCAGATGCCAATTTGTTTTTTTAAAAAGCTCACATTCAATGAGCAGTTACTATGTGCCATGCAGTCGACATCGACAGCTACTACCTGTCGTGTGCTTACCCCGCACCAGGGTCTGTGCTAAGTGCTTTGCAAACCCAGAGCTCAGAAAACAACTGAATAAGGAGGCTGAGGGCTTTGAAGGAAAGGCCAACAGAAGGTCAGAAGTTTCTGGCCTTCTCCTGCCCTCTTGTCTCTCTCTTCTCTATTTAATTGTCATTAAATAAGTTTATTCTGCTCTTTTCTTGCTAACCTGTGTTTTGTTACAGGAGTGTTGGCCATAACTCAT
The DNA here is from genome assembly GCA_963574355.1 of Loris lydekkerianus. Taxonomy (NCBI): domain Eukaryota; kingdom Metazoa; phylum Chordata; class Mammalia; order Primates; family Lorisidae; genus Loris; species Loris lydekkerianus. The sequence continues at coordinate 16,744 of CAUYPK010083521.1, read as the reverse complement.
GCAACGGGTGAGGAAAGGTATCACACCTTTCTACCCTACACAAACATTACCTCACTGAAATAATAGTAATCGCAATTATTATTATTTATGATGATGGTGATGGTATTATGGGCTGAACTGTGTCCCCTCCACAGATTCCTACGTTTATAAAGTCCTAATCCCTAGAAAGTCAGAGTGTGACAGTGTTTGGAGATAGGAACTTTAAAGAGGTCATTAAGTTAATGTAAGGTCATTAGGAGGGCCCAAGCCAAGCTGTCTGGTGTCGTTATAAGAAGAGGAGATTAGGACATGGCCATGCATAGATGGACAACCACGTGAGGACACAGGGGAAGGTGGCTGTCTGCAAGCCCAGGAGAGAGGCCCTGGAGAAACCTGCCTGGCCTGCACGGTGATCTGGGATACCTAGGTTCTGAAACTTCTAGGCAATACATTTCCATTATCAAAGCTGCCCAGTCTGTGATACTTTGTTCTGAAAGCCCCGGCAGACAATCACAGGTGGCAACCATATGACAGTAGCAAGTATTTCCTAAACTCCTCCCCTGGGCCAGGGCTGCGCTCAGAGCCTCAAAGGCAGCACCTGGACAGCTGTGCTGTGCTCGCCACAGCTCACAGATGAGCTTCTAGAGTTGCAGGTGGGGTAACGCCTTGCCCAAGGCACACAGCAAACCTGGGGACTCCAGGTACCTGTCTGAGGCTCAAAGTGCACACCCCAAAGTACCATAGCGCCCTTTATGCTCTGGGCTAGCAATGTGTCACCTTACCTAAGGACTAGTGCCCTTACTGTCAGGGCCATCAGGATCAATGTCAGAAATGACCCAACAATCCTGAGAGATTAAGAGTGAAGAAGTAGCATTCAAAAAACTGAACCCAGCTGGGTGCGGTGGCTCACGCCTGTAATCCTAGCACTCTGGGAGGCCAGAGGCTGGTGGATTGCCTGAGCTCAGGAATTTGAGACCAGCCTGAGCAAGAGCAAGATCCCATCCCTACTAAAATAGAAAAACAAGCCAAGTGTTGTGGTAGATGCCTGTAGTCCCAGCTATTTGGGAGACTGAGTCCAAGAGTTTGAGGTTGCTGTGAGCTGTGACACCGAGGCACTCTACCCCAGGGCAACAGAGACTCTGTGTCAAAAAAAGAAAAGATTGAACCAATCCCCATTGTGGCACAGATGCCTGAGGTCCTGGCCTGGGGCTGTGTGTGGCAGAAGTGATGTGTGCATGTCACCTTCAGCCAGTTCTGGTGGTAGAGGGGGCCTGCGTGTCCCCCGGCCTCCGTCCCTGGTATACCATCTGTCACTGCTCACCTTGGGGCTCTCAGCTAGATAAGGAATTTTGGTATTGACATAGCAACATCAGCAAATAGTAATAATAATAATGATCTCCCATTTCTAATCTTGCCACCTAGGAGAAATTATTGTTAACAATTTGTTAAAATTGTTTTCTAATCGTGTTTATACTTGTATGTGCATATGCGTGTGGGTGTAGACACACACACACTCTGAAGAAAATGGGATCACATCACTTACAGCATCCTTAACACGCTTCTTCTGGGGAACACATGGGGAATGCTCTGCCCTTTAATACGCACAGCTCTGTGCTGATGTTCACCAACTCTCTATCGGCTGGAAAGGTGATGTTTTTGCACCATTATAAACAACAGCTGTGTACACACCACTTCCTGCTCTGGTCAGCAGTTAATTGGGGATGAGTTCCTAGGGGAATTGCCATGTCAAACAAATATGTCCATGTTTTAGGTTTTGCGTCAGCCTCAGAAAACCTGCGCTGGCCCCACAGCAGGTGCCCCATGATCACACTTCTCAGGAGACTGTCCAGTCTCCAGGTCCCCTCTTGCCTCTCCACCCTCCTGCCCTGCCCGCTTTCCATTAAAAGGCACAACTTACATAAATCACGCGGCTCGGAGACCCTGAGGTGCTGGAAGCAGGTACAGAAATGATGCTCTCTGAGGACGTTCTGGTTTCCTAAAAATGGAGGAAAGAGAAGGCGAGGAAGGCGGAGTGTCAGGTTCACACCCCAACAGACGTACTCGAGAGGCTGCTCTTTTTAGTTGAGGGTTGAAGGAATTCTCAGAACAAATGCACAGGCCTGAAGGGATGGCTGGAAAGCTGTGACGACACAGGACCTGGTGGCCACAGGTGAGAGAAACGACAAGGTGCTGTGCTGGCTGGCAGCCCCCTGGAAGCCGCCAGCATCACGTCCTGGGAAAGGCCTGCTCCTCTGAGTGTGAGAATGAGCTGGGCACACTCCAACAGCTCAGAGGTGTCACTGCCCATCTAGGAGCGTGTGCTGCGGTGTCATCCACCAGCCCCAGGTCTTGGGAATCAGTCCTGCTCCTGTCCCCACTCTTTAGGACCATCTCCAGCCTGACCCCAAAGCCCTGCCTTTCTCGGCACCAGGAGCACCTGGTGTGCCCACATCTCAGAAACGGCCGCCGAGCTCCCCCACCAACCATTCTCAACATCGCACCTGTGGTCTCATCCCAGCCTCCTTGCTGCCCTCACACCGGCTTGTGCTCCCCTCAGGTGCCCACTGCCATCTGGGACACGCCTGGCCCCTCTCCCTCCCAGGCCCGCTGCGTTCCCTGGGCTGATGGTTTTGCTGACTTCTTACCCCAGGCCCCTCCCGGGTGGACATGCTCCCCTGTGTCTCCTGTCGACTTGACGGCTTCACACCCCTCTCCTGATCTGCTCCTCAATGGCACCACACGACGGCCTGGCCTTCGGACGCCTCCTGCTGCCCTGTCTAAAAGGTGCCCATTCCATAGGGCCCCCCAGCCTCTCAGGAGCCAAGAACCCGGCCCTCATGCCCTCTGCTGCATCCTTCTCCTTGGCTCCCCAACCTGCTGATGCACCCTGCGGCCTCTACCTCCTCTCCTTTCCTAAGCAGGCCCCTTTCCTGGCCCCCAGTAATCCTGTCCAGCCCAGGTCAGTGGTCCATACCCACTGCAACCTCAAGAGGTGCCATGTGTCCCCCAAGACCCTCATGTTGATGTCCTGACCCCTGGGACCTCAGAATGTGACTATTTGGAGGTAGTATCTTTAAGGAGGTAACTAAGGTAAAATGGGGTCACCAGGGGTCACTCTAGTTCAATATGCCTGGTGTCCTTACAGAAAGAGGAGACTGGGACACAGACACACACATAGGGACAACACGTGATGTCACAGGGACAAGACGGACATCTCTCAGCCTTCACCTTGGACTTTTAGCTTCCTGAACCCTGAGAAGACACATTTCTATTGTGTGAGCCATCAAGCTATGGGACCTTGCTGGGCAGCCCCCACAGGCTAACACACGCTGTGCAGCTCGAGCCTGCTCCATCCACCTCCTGCAGGTGACAGCTGGTTCCTACACCCAGCAGGCCACCAGAGGAGATGGGGCAGGGCCAGGATCAGTCACGGGGCCACAGGGAAGAGAGTGGGACAAACCAGCAAGGCATTTGGGGTGGCACCCCGGCAAATGTGATTGAAGATTTTGTTCTGCTTCTAGAAAGGAAAGAGAAGAGGGAGGGGCGTGATGTTCAGGCCTCCAGCTCTGCAGTCCCTCTGGCTCAGCTCACCCCAGCTCACCCTCTCCACGCCTGGCATCTCCCACTCCTCCTTCAGGACCAGGCGTGGCTGCCGTCTCCTCCTCCTCCTCCCCCTTGAGGCCTGCCTGGCCTCCCTCAGCACGACAGTCAGGCACTGACTCAAAGATTTGTCTGTCCCCCGGAATGGGGCTTCTGAAAGCCAGTCAAGGCGAGCCCCTGAGCACACCCCAGACAGCATCACACCACATACCATCTGCAAAGAAGACATGTACTGCTTGCTGTCCCTGGGGCAAGGTCACATGTTTTATAGGCCAAAAATGATCATGCCTAAATTTCGTACATTAAAAATACTCTTTGAGTTTCAGCTGCCTTTTCCGTAAAATGGAAACACTTCCCTGAAAGTGGTTTTTTTGTTTCTGAGGGCTAGCTCAGAGATGAGGTGCTTAGCACTGAACAATTCTCATGACTACTATTTCAGCTCCAGTTGGGCTTACGAGACGACCTTGACAAAGAATGCCCTTCCTTTTCTGCAAAGCAGAATCACATTGGGGGTTTTAAGCAAAATGTTCCATGTTCCCCTAAGCTGAGTGCACCAAGAGCATTTACAAGAATGTCTCCCAGGAATATATTACAAACTCCCAGTGAACCCTGGCATAGATGGGTGGTTATACTTAGGAGAAAGGGAGCTCAAGTGGGTTTCAGCATGGGCCCTGGAGGCCGGTTTGCTTGAAGCGTGTTTGAGGCAGGTCTGAATGAGAGGCTGGTGCGCTGCCACTCCCCTCCCTGGGCTCAGATCCCAGCTCTGTGAGGAGGAGGAGGAGGAACAGCTGCCCCAAGCTCAACGAGCAGAAGGAGCTGCTAGAGGGCATTTTCCTCAGCATGAGAGGCTGGAGCTTTTTCTGATTTTCTCTCTACCCTGACTCCAGTTTGCCCAAAGGAGCTTTGCAATGAAAGTCCATATCCTCATTTTCTCCCTGGGTCCCAAACAAGAGTGCCTCAGTCAGACCCACAGAGGCAGGAGCGCTGGGAGCTCACCCAGCTCACCAGCTTCTCCCCAGGGATGCAGCCATCCTACAACAGGGACAGGGATGCCTGATTCCCATTAAGGTAGACCCCTCTCAACTCCATGTTGAAGTCCAGGAGCTGAGGCTCAGAGAAGGCTAGTGAGTTAGTTGCTCAAGGTCACATAGCTGGGAAGAGCCAGAGCTGGACTCTGGGGCCAAAGCTTGTTCTACGACCTTTGGTTGCTGCTGAGAATTCTGGTAGGACATTCCTGGTCACATTAACCTAAAATGGCCTTGCTTTTGGCCTCATGGGCAGTCTTGACACGGCTGTTTCCTCCCAGTCTCACACCCACACTGACCACCAGCTCTGGCCTCTGTACACGGGGAAGACTCACTCAGAAGGAGACCAGGAGGCATTGTGAGGGAGGACCAGCCTAAAGGACCAGCTGGCCAGCCCAGGATCCCTGCCCCAAAGTCACCCAGCCCCTAGCTAGACTGAGAGCCTGTCCCTGAGGCCACCGTCACCATTCCTGGGGGCTCATCTCTGGCTACCCAGCAAGCACATGGCCACCTCTCCACCTCATGGCCCTGAAACCCATCTCAGACACAGGGTTCAGGGCCAGAACTGGGCTGGGCTGCAAGTCACAGCTCCAGGGCACTGGCTGTGACCCCCAGCCCAGCTGGGCCCTGCCCTCCGTGGCTGACAGCCCAGCACCCTGTATCTCAGAGGCTGCCGTCCACAGCTGCCTCCCCTGCCAGACAGGGAGCTGTTCTGGGTTGCAGGCACCCAGCTTCAGAATACACAGAGTAGGTGCTTAGCAGCTGTGGGCTGAATGGCCATACAATCAAATGCCCAAGGACAAACTGCGACAGGCCAGTTAGAACCACACCCTCGGCAGATGTCCAGGGACATCTCACAGGCAGTACTTGTCCTGGGCGCTCCCATCCTGAGGGAGTGGGCAGCCTTACTGTCAGGAACACCTTCCAGGCCGTGGACACCAGTGCACCTCCCACCCTCCTCCCCACGTCCTTGCTCGAATCTGGGGTGTAGGCACTGGCCTTTCTTTCTGGACAGCAACCCTGAGGCAGGGTGGAGCTGGCTCCTCTGAGGGTCCCGAAGCCCGACCGAGGGTCCCGTTACCCAACTGCTGAGCACACACCAGACAGTGTGGCACTTCTCCTCTTGATTATTGGTAATGTGGTGGCAGTTTCAGCATTAATAATGTTGCTGCCATCTCCTGCTGCCTTCCTCAGGGGCCGATGGCCCATGTGAGCTGGCCAGAGCTGCCCGCTAGGTGGGCAGCTGTCTTCAGGGTGCCCAGCCTCTGCCCCATTTCCTGACCGAAGCCAACTAGTTCTCTTTTTAAAATAATTGTTTCAAAAGCATCTGTGAACAACAGAGCCCAGGAAGCTAACTCCCTACCCATGAGGACAAGGACCCCCTTTCTTCCCTGTCTTGGCAACATCTGGCTGCGCAGAGGGCCTCCCTCCCCCTGGGCCAGGGAGCCGGAGTCAGCACAGCTGGCATCAATGCTGAGGGTGGAGCTGCTGCCACCAGGTCACCAGTGCCCGGCCTCCTACAGGCCCCAGAACCAGTGCTGCGGCTGGAGCAGGACACTCTAACCTGCCTTTGAGGGGACCCAAACGTGGCCTGTGGGTCTTCCTCTTCCACCCCGTCAGTTTCAGGAGATAGGGGGTTTCCTCATGTGTGTGCAAGGGCCAGGAGTGCGATTTGACAGCCAGACCCCCACTCAGGCCCCTTCAACAGGCCTCTGTCCAGACAATGCTCAGGACCCCAGGCCTCTTCAGAGTCTCAGGCCACGGTTCACTGAGGGCAAGAAAGCTGCCCTGCCCGTCACTGAGGCCTGGGCAGCAGGGGACAGTTGGGAGAATGAACCGTGAACTCCAGCAGCCACTCCAGAGGACAAAAGAATTGACAGTGTGCTGCTACAACTTACTGCCCTCCCGGTGGTGCAAACCACGAGCAGGTTTCACTATTCTGCAGCTGAGGGAGGCAGCCGGATGCAGAGCTACCGCGAGTGTCAGGGAGTCGTGGAGCAGCCTCTGCCCAGGCCTCTGCTTCCAGGCTCCCCCCGCGACCCTGCCTGTTCCCTGCCCGACTCCTCCTGCAGCTGCCCTGGGACTTTTCCTTCACCCTCACCCCCACCTGCAGCTTGGTGTCCTAAGTGGCCGGGACACACTGGTCAGTGAAGAAGCCACCCTCCCAGGGTTCCTGACACCAGGGTCACACAGCTTAGCTCAGAAAATCCTGCACCTGAATTCTGTCCAGACCCTGTCAGACACTCGAACAGAGCACTTCGTACTCTGCTGGCTCCACTGCTGTGCCGCAACTTCTCAAACAGGAGCCCACGCTGCGGCTACAGGATGTCTGCATCACCCCGGACCCTCCAGGTAGCTATTCAGTGGCCTGGATGGGGCCTAGGGACCCAGTGGGGGAGGAAGCAGGAGGTCAGGGGTCACTTCAATCCTGGGGATGGACCAGGATGTGGCCTGACCTGGGCTGTAGGGATGCTCGTGGGCCACAGACCCTGAGACCCTGAGCCAGATGGGGCCCTGCCCTCTGCCCCGAGCCCTGTGGCCTGGGGCTGGCGGTGAGGGCCTGCACACAGGCGCCTGGTAAAGGGAGGCCCTCCTGGCTGACGTGCCACTCCCCTCTAGGCCTGTGGTTCCCTCCCCTGGGCTGCATTCATCCGCTAAATTCAGTTCCTTCCTTCATTTAACAAACACCAACTCTGCCACGTGCCAGGACTCCAGCCAACAAAGGGGGGGGGGGGAATTCTGGAACAAGGAGTGGACCTCAGTGGGGGTATCTGGCATGATTTGATGGGGTAGGGGCTCCATGACGTGTGCACGGAGGATCCTAAATGTCCCTTTGCTATGATTTGAATGTGTCCCCCACACAGCTCACGTGTTGGAAACGTGGTGGTCTTCATGGCGGTGTTAGGAGGTGGGACCTTTGCAAAGTAATGGTGCCCTGCAAGGATTCCCGCTCATGACTGGATTGATGCTATTATTGCAGGAGCAGGTTGGTCATCGAGGAGCTCGGGCCTCTTTCCCTCTCTGTCTTGCTCTGCTGTGGCACCCTCTGACCCTCCTGCCTGCCACTCGTCTGCCTTGGGGTGGCCCTCACCAAATGCCAGCACTGCAGATTGGACTTCTCCAGCTGCAGAACAATGAGCCAAATAAACTTCTTTTTAAAAATGAAGTACCCAGTCTGTGGCATTCTGTTACATCAACAAAAAACAAAGACACCCCTGTTCTACCTGCACTGTTGCTCCTCTGATCCGCCTGTGTACCCGTCACCTCCTTCTAAGCCTTGCAGCCCCATCCTGCAGCCCATGCAGCTGGCCCACAAGCCTGCAGAAGCTGGCCAGTGTCCTCTTAATCACATAAAGATAACACGTGAACTCTGAACTATACCTCAGAGAAACTAGTAAATTCCACTAACCTTGTTTTTGTCTTCAGTTCTGACGGCTTCTCGGCAGGCCGGATGCCAGATGGAGGAACCTGTTGACAAATTCCCAAAAGGGAAAGGATTACGGGAACTTCCCAGGACAGAGGGGCCCCTGCAGAGAGTCAGAGAAGGGGGCCAGTCCACGCAGGGCCACTCACTTGAATGCCACCCTCCGAGTGGTCCTTGAGGACCTCTGCACGCCAGGGTGGCACTGGGCAACGGTCACTCAGAACACGAGGCCTACCCCAGCGGGCTCACAGCCTGGTGTGGGCAAGAAAAAAATGGGCAAATGTGCCACTGTGTGCTAACTGCTCCCAGAGGAAGAGGCACAGGGTCCTGAGGAACCTGCTGAGACTGGGGGACAGGCATCTCACCCAGCCCAGGGCAGCCAGAGGATGCTTCTCAGAAGAGGGTGTGTGTGAGCTGGCCTCAAGCTCAGATGGAGGGGAAGAGAGAAAAGGCTCCCTGGGCAGGAGCCCACCAAGGTAAGCTCAACATTGAGGCGTTGGCTGGGACCACCTTTGGGCACAGCTGGGACTGAAGCTGGAGTGGGGACCCGCCTTGGGGAGGACTTTGAGGGTGGGGCTCCCAGCTGAGAGGCAGAGCTCCCGTGGGAAGCTGGCCTACTCCTTAGGGTGTAGGGTGGGAATTGGGCAGGAGGGTCCAATGTTAGCCCAACCCTGTCACTAATTCACTATCTCTGAGGCCTCAGTTTCTTTGCTTGTCAGCTCTGCCCAGTCACCCACGTCAACAGCCACTTTCCTCAACATAAAAGGTCACCAGGGACCAAGCACCCCTCCATCCCTGGCATTCCACTCATCTGATTCAACCTCAACCTGCCCTGAGCCTTTGCTTTTGATCACCTAATAAGAGAACTAATAATAATCCTGCCTCATCAGGTCACTGGGTGAATTTAATGAAACTAATAATGATGTATTGGAAAGTGGGTGGGGAACTGCGTGCAAATGTAGCTGCGTCACATGACCATTTTCACGCAGTGAGGCTGGATGGACGGCAGCTCCCCGCCCACCTCCCAGTTCTTCAGGACCCGGAGCACCCGCTTCTCCTCTCAAGTGCCTCTGAAGCTCAGCTGGACCCATCACTCCCTGAGACCACACACCTGCTGCCACCAGGACTGGTGTCTGGGTTCATCCTCTTACCTGCCACTCCCAACCCACTCGCACAGCCCCAAACAAGCCCCACAGGCCAGGCACACAGCAGGGCTGATAGGCATGTGTGGAATCAAGAACTCATCCCATTCCCTGCTTGCAAAGCCTTCCAGGTCATGTGGGTTTGACCACCACTCCTCCCTGGGAGCAGAGCTGTGCCTGTACAGAGCTCTGAGACACTGTGACTGAAGCTTACGTGCGTGTGTGCATCGGAGTGCATATGAAACATTATTTTCTAACTTTTTATGATTATAAAGGTAATAGATGTCCCTTATTAAAAATTATAGAAACCTAAGAAAGTATCAATAAGAAAATTGAAACCATCTGTAATCTCTCACCCACCCTTTGCAGGCCGTCTTCTGGTATATATGGGCATTCTAAATGGAATGCGACCCATGTGCACATACATAGCTTAAACATCCCTTCGATGTTTCCTCACATAATCAAATATCAAAAAATGCAAGCTTAAAAGCTGCTTAACATTCCATCATGTGGATGGATGTGAATTTATCTCTACTGATCTCCCTTATTTACTTGTCAGCAGTACTGCAGGGTTCCACGTCCACAGCTGCCGCATTCTTCCCAGAAATGGAGTCTTGGCTCAAAGGGCCAGGACAAGTTCAGGCTCTCGAGAGTTCTGGCAATTCCCATTTTCACCCCCACCAGCCGGGTAAGGGGGCTGTTTCCTTGAATTCTCACAAGCACAGGGGCGAATGCTTCCTTTTTTTCTTTGCCAGCTCAGTGGGAAAAAGTAGTATCCAGGGTCATTTTAATCTGGGCTCCAGACAGCACCCACCCATGCCCCTCCTGAATGCTGTGGGAAGGAGCCTGTGCTGGGGGGTGGAGGGGTGGAGCTGAGGCCCTGGGGAGCGCCTGCACCCATGCTTTGTGGGGCTTCTATGCAGACACTGCACCTGTCACTAATATCTGCATGGGCTCCAACGCCCAGGAAGGCCAGGCAGAGGGCCTTGGGTGGGATGAGCAGGTGGGGTAGGGGCCACTTCATAGAGCAGAGCTTGACAGTCACCACCCCGGGCTCACAGATTGGGAACTTCAAGGCCTGGAGGGGGATGGGTCTGGCTGCAACACCCCATAGACTATCCCAGCAGGCCCCACTTTAGAAATGAACAGCGCCTTTGTTCCTAAGACCAGGCTACTCTGGACACAAGCTCACATCCCAGGCCGCTGTCCCGCGCCATTTTGCATGGGCTCAGTAGGGCTGTCATCTGAGAGCACAATGGTGCTGACACTGTGGGGCCCAGCCCCCCTGCCCCAGTACTCCAGTGCTGCGGAGTGGCCCAAAGGACCCCTTCACAGGCTCTCAGGCAGACTCAAGGGACAAGGGTGACACTGGGATGAGGCCATCCAATCTGACGTCACCTATGGGGCTCAGCTTCAGAAAGGGAGCCCTGTCTGACACATAGCCCTGAGAGGACAGCCACATGAGGTCATTTGGCACCTGCAGGAGGCATGCTTGGCAGATGTCACAACAGTGGCTGTCTTGCCATGGGCCCGGTCCACCCCAGTCTGCCTCTGGCCTCACTGGAGACAGAAATCTTCAAAAGGAAGAAGTGGCTACAGAGAAGTCTTGTTGCCAGAGCCGTCCTCGGCTGGGTCCTGGGGATGCCTTCAGTACATGGACGGCTGTCCCACCCTCACTGGCCCTGGGGTGGGGCCCTCCAGTCAGGACCCCCAGAGAGCTCTTCTCAACTGGACCTTGATCTTGGCCTTGGACTGAGCCATCCCCCCACTATGGTCTTAGTCCTGCCTAGCCCAGATGCAACAAGACTCCCACTAAATCAGTTTAGCAGATTCTCGACCACCCCCACCTTTCAAGCCTAAGTCCTGGGCCTGGCTTCGGCAGGAGTCCGACCATCTGCTGGTGGTTCCCTGTGCTGCCATCTCTCTGCCTCTTGGAGATAGCTCCCCACTCTTCCTATGGTATTCGGAATTAAGCCCCATTCCTCTCCTGACTTCTGCTGCAACAGTCCCAAACTGTCTCCCTTACTGTTTCGAACAAGTGTCAGGATAATCTTCTCTACCAGGGAGGGCTCAGGAGACAGGTAAGCACCAGGTGAAGGAGTTGTTGTGTGACAAAGCAGAGTGTAACTCTCTGTGTTCACATGGAGAGAGAGAGGGACGGGGTCAGAACACACCCCTTAACACAAATAGGCCAGAGCATGGCGCCCCAAACATGCCTTCCTGGCGTTAGGATTATTTTGAATGAATTATCTGAGGAAACAGCAGACTCAAGAAAGCTTTGAAAACAGAGTTGAAGTGACCCTTCCATGGGGAAACTGGCATCTCTGAAGGACAGCTCCTTCTTCACAGCAGGGAGAAGGACGCTGACCCCTGGCAGGGGAGAAGGAGCCCGGCAGACCCCTGACTTAGGGCCCCAGTCTCGGAGCCCAGCAGACCCCTGACTTAGGGCCCCAGTCTCGGCAGACCCCTGACTTAGGGCCGCAGTCTCAGCAGACCCCTGACTTAGGGCCCCAGTCTCGGCAGACCCCTGACATAGGGCCCCAGTCTCAGGAGACCCCTGACTTAGGGCCCCAGTCTCGGCAGAGCTGCACATTCCTCACCCTCCTTTCTCTGCCTCAGATCACCCGGCGTCTCAGCCTGAAACCAAAGCTGCCTCTTTGAGGTTTGCTCTTGCAATGTGCTTATTTCTCTGGACTACCTTTCACCCTCAATATACACATTTGTTTTTCTCTTTGTTAATGTGTCTTTCACTACAGGTCGGTCTGTCCAAACTAAGGACTATGAAAGGTGGTGAGAAAATCATTTTTCTTTTCCTACAGCGTCCTCCTTTCCCTCCTGGCCTGCCAGTTGCTACATTACATCATAAAGAGAGAAATAGCGGCTGAATGATGCTATTGGATTGCTAATTTAATTGGTAAAATGAGAAGCAATGAGTTTAAGAAAGGTTAATCCGAAAGGAAGGGAGTGGTGCCCCTTTCTCAAGCCTTGTTTTTCCTTCAGATCTGGTAGCCCCCAGGCCACCTCTCCTTTATTACTATTATTATTACTTTTAACACAGAGTGGATTTGGGGGATTTCCTATGAAATATGTGAGAAAGTCAGCTGTTTTTCTCCAATGCTCTCCCCTTGCTCCTGGAAGTCAGCCGTGGCAGCTGCCAGCATCCTCCCTGTCCCCATAGCCTCTTTCTATCTTTGTGAACAGAGTGGGTAGAGCAGGGACAGGAAACATCTAAAACTCTTAACTTGGACTCTGAGCTGGGGAGGCTTTCTAGAAGAATGCTCAAGTGACAGCAGACATAACAGACTCTGTGGTTTAAGTTTTGCAGCGGGGACCCAAGTAGCTGCCACCTCTGGGTTGGCTGATCTTTCATTCACCCCTCTGCTCATCTTACCCATCTCAGGCTTACTGATATCATCCCAGTGAGCGAGGCAGGGTGACAAAGCCGCCCTTTGTGTTCCAGCCCTGCCTCCTCTCTGCGAGAGCCTGGGCTCTCCCCCCTGAACTGGCAGGGTGACCAGTGAGCCAACCAACCCCTGCTCAGCCTCCCCCCCTCATGAACCCAGTGCACAACATTTCTTGCCCCAGGAGACTAAACAGTAGGTTTTTATTTTTACCTTGAAGATACATCTCTTCTCCTTCTGCGAACATCTGGCCACACCTGACACATAGTGCGCAGGAAGGGTGATAGTGTTTCTCCCCTGCCTGCAAAAGAGCACACAGCAGAGGTGTTTCCACTGAAGGTATTAATAGTAATAATTAGTATAGTAATAGTATAATAATAGTAATAAGGTAATAATTGATAGCTACGCCCACTCAACTGGGTACAGCACAGGTATGCAGAGGACACTGGAAGGTGGGCTACACACTGAACGGCCCGGCAGCCTTTGGGACTAAAGGCCCCTGCACGAAGCCCAGACCCACAGGGCTCAGCTGCATTTGCAAGACCAGGAGACCTGTGTCACCAGCTCAGCAGGCACCAAAGGAGGAGACGGGTCCCTAGCACAAGGGTATCACCAGCAGGAGGAGAAAGGGGCAATGTTACCTCCCCAGATGGAGGGACTGCAGGAGTGGAGTGAAAAATGATTAATAATTTTCATTTTGTGCCTCTGTTCAAAATGCTTAATGTGTTCAATTAGCATTTTCTAATTGTATAACTGTCAAAAATTCATTAAATTAGATTAGAAATATTAATACTGAAATAACCTAAACAAATTCCATGCCTGGCTTGGCTTATTTTTGCATGAAGAAAGAAAAAAAAAGAAGTCACCCTTAAGAACTATGTCCAACATCACTTTGCAGTGCCCGTTTTCTGACCTTAGGATAAGGTTGAGGCTAAATGTGGATCCCAGATCCCTGTGTTGCTGTTTTACCTAAATGGGGAAGAAGTTTCATAGCTACTACCTGAGCTTGAAGTGGTAATGACCGCTTTCCCCTTATCAGGGGTCATTCCAAGCACCTCACTTTTCTTTTCCTTGTCAACTACCACCTTCCCTGATGGTGAAAACGGGCCCACAGTGGCCCCTGGATATCGGGAGGAAGAACGCTTGAGGTGGCCTCTCCCACCAACCTTCAGGTCAGCTGCAAGGCCAGGGACCCTTCTGAACCGCATGAGGACACAGGTAGGATAGCCGCTGTATCCTACCTGTCTCAGGCCTAGGCCTTGGCTGGAGCTGTCCCCTCCACCTGAAGCACCTTGTCATGACGTGCCCCAGGCTACCCTGAACTTCTCTGTCTCATCCCAAATGCTACCTCCTCTTGGGAGCTTTCCAGAACACTTCCCTAACTTGTACTCTCACAGGCCCATTTTCACACTGTTCAGCCACTTTATTTGGCTTGCTTTTCCCCATTAGCCAATGAGAGCTGGGAAGCCATTTCAGGGCCACCAGCTGCAGGGAGCTGTCTGGGTGGCAGGACCCAGCATCTGGCTCCAGAGCGAGGGCAAAACAACCACTAAAATGCTGAGCAGACAGAGCAGCACTCTGAAGTGTAAATTAGAGACGGAGCCAGCTCTGTCTTTTCAGAAGCAAAATTCACCTGAACCTCACAGAGATCGTTGATGACTCCCCACATTCATAATATAACCCAAATGGACATTCCCAACTTCACAACCCCTCCCTTGTCCACACACTCACCTCATCCAGGTGCTCCTACCTCACACGGAGGGGTACAACCCCTCCAACTGCCTGTACCATGACTTCGAATGGCAGCCACACCAGAGAAAAAGCACATCCTCCGGAGCACATAAAGCCTGATGTCTATACCACATGTCTACACAGCATGTCCACAGGTGAATCAGGGGAAATTCTGATTCTGTTGGGGACAGTTTCTAAGATGATCACCTTGAATCCCCTTTAGTCATGGTGGCTGCTGTCTTTATAGCTCATGCTAAGAAGCACTCTGCACATATGTTAACATGGTTAATATTTTCAATAGCCCTATGAAGTATATTGTTAACTTCATCTTTCATTAGGAGGCAAAGAGAGGTAGAAGAACTTGAGCAAAGTCACACAGGAGATGGAGCTGGTGTGAGTGCCCCAGGAGTCTGGCCTTTGAGTGCAAAGTTTAAGCCCATGCCTCGGAGCTCTCAACCACCAGTCTGGCAGTCCCCCAACTTCAGAGTATGGATGGCAACCCTAGAACATGGACCCCATCCTCATAAGCACCCTGCCACGGTATGAGTATTTAGCTCCTCCAAAACTCACATTGAAATTTAATCCCAACATGGGGCTTTTACAAGGTGATTGGGTCATGAGGCTCTGCCTTACAAATGGATTATCCACTCCTGGACTGATGGGTCTTCACAAAACAGGGATGGGTGACTCAGCTCCTCACCACATGACGCCCTGTGTCACCTCAGAACTCTGTAGAGTCGCCACCACCACAGAGGTTCTTAACCAGATGTGCCCCACATGCTTCCCAGCCTCCATGACTGTGAGAAATAAATTCCTCTTCATTATAAATGACCCAGCTTCAGGTATTCTGTGATAAGCAACGGCAAACAGGCTGGCTCTCCTCAACCCTCGCCTGAGCAAACAAGATGGAGGATGCTGATGAGCCTAACCTTAGAAGAAGCCGTGAGCTGGGTGCCAGGCACTCCCAGAACCGTGCGCACCACCTCCCGCCCTCTTGCTTGATCCAGGTGTGTCACACACTGAAGCTGCTTCCACAACTAGAACTCCCTGGCTGGGGCAGCCCCAGAGGAACTACACAGGGTCAATCCCTACAAAGATCCAGCAACAATAGAGTGATCTCGCTGGAGTCTAATCTTGGAGAGACACCTCCACAACTCTGAGGACGGCCAGAGGGAACAGTGAAAAACAATCATGAGGTGAAATCAACAGAAAAAACTCTGGCAATATGAATAGTCAGAGTAGATCAACTCCCCCAAGGATCAATGGGACAGACACAGCGCAAGATCCCATGCACAAATAAACAGCTGAGATGTCAGAAATCGAATTCAGAATCTGGATAGCAAATAAGATCTAATTAGAATTCCAAGCAGTAACCCAAAAGATATCTCAAGAATTCAATGAAATCAAACCCAAATGACCAAAGATTTTGACACATTGAGACAAGAAGTTTCAGCCTTCAAAGATCTGAGAAACACAGTAGAATCCCTAATAACAGAATGGAGCAAGCAGAAAGGATTTCTGACATTTGAAGACAAAGCTTTCTAACACTCCCAAACTCTCAAAGAGGAAGATAAATGGAAGGCAAAAACAGATCACTCCCTCAGAGAGCTCTGGGATAATTAGAAGAAAACCAATATTCATCTTATAGGGATCCCTGAAAGTGACGAAGTGACTTGACAAGGCACAGAGTCTCTTCTCCCTGAGATTATGAAGGAGAACTTTCCAGACATGCCAAGAGATTCTGAAATTCAGAAACCAGACAGTTTCAGAACTCCAGCACAACTCAACCCAAATGAGACATCCCCCAGACACACCATAATCAACTTCACTAAAGTTAATATAAAGGAGAAAATTCTGAAAGCAGCCAGATGAAAGAAAACCATCACCTACAAGGGCAAAAATATTAGAATAACTGCAGATCTCTCTGCTGAAACCTTTCAAGCTAGAAGAGGATGGTCATCGACTTTTAATCTCCTAAAACAAAATAACTTTCAAACCAGGATCCTATACCCAGCTAAACTGAGTTTCATTTATGACGGAGACATTAAATACATCAATGACAATCACATGTTGAAGAAATTTGCCATAACTAAACCAGCTCTCCAGGATATTCTCAGACCTATCCTCCATAAAGACCAGTGTAATCCTCCACCACAAAGGTAAACCCACCCAGAAAATTTGGATCAAATTCCAACTTCCACAGTCGCAAAAAGATTAAAAATGTCCACTGGACTCTCGAAAGGCTTATCAATACTCTCAATTAATGTGAATAGTTTAAATTGTCCTCTAAAGAGGCACAGGTTGGCTGACTGGATACTAAAACTCAAGCCAGATATCTGCTGCATCCAAGAATCGCATCTTACATTAAAAGACAAATATAGACTCAAGGTGAAGGGATGGTCATCTATATTCCAGGCAAATGGAAAGCAGAAAAAAGCAGGC
>CAUYPK010083520.1:0-15733 GCA_963574355.1 Loris lydekkerianus | reverse complement strand
CAGTGGAACTTTAATAGGAATTGCATTAAAATTACATATTGCTCTGGGTAATATGGACATTTTAACAATGTTGATTCTTCCTAGCCATGAGCATGGTATGTCTTTCCATTTGTTAACATCTTCAGCTATTTCTTTTCTTAAAGTTTCATAGTTCTCTTTATAGAGATCTTTCACATCCTTTGTTAGGTATACTCTCAAATATTTTATCTTTGGTACTACTGTGAATGGAATAGAGTCCTTGACTTTTTTTTTTTTTTTTTGGCTTGGCTATTGTTGGTATACATAAAGGCTACAGATTTATGGGTGTTGATTTTGTAGCCTGAAACATTGCTGCATTCCTTGATCCCTTCTAAAAGTATTGTACTAGAATCTCTATTGTTTTCCAGATATATGATCATGTCATCTGCGAAGAGTGACAGTTTGATCTCTTCTGACCGTATGTGGATACCCTTGATCTCCTTTTCTTCCCTAATTGCAATGGTTAAAACTTCCATTACAATGTTAAAGAGCAATGGAGACAATGGGCAACCTTTCCTGATTCCTGATCTAAGGGGAAATGATTTCAATTTAATTACATTCAATACAATATGGCTGTGGGTTTGCTGTAGATGGCCTCTATTAGTTTAAGAAATTCTATACCAATTTTCTTAAGTGTTCTGATCATGAAGGAATGCTGGATATCATCAAAAGCTTTTCCTGCATCAATTGAGAGACTCATATGGTCTTTATTTTTCAGTTTTTTTATGTGCTGAATTATTTTATAGATTTACATATATTGAACCAGCCTTGAGACCCTAGGATAAATCCCACTTGGTTATGGTTATATATTTTTTTGATGTGTTGTTGGATTCTGTTTGGTAGGATCTTATTGAGTATTTTTGCATCAATATTCATAGTGATATTGGTCTATAATTTTCTTTTCTTGTTGGATCTTTCCCTGGTTTAGGGATCAAGGTGATGTTTGCTTCCTAGAATGTGTTGGGTAGTATTCCTTCTTTTTTTTTATGTTTTGGAAGGGGTTTAGTAATATAGGTGCTAGTTATTCTTTAAAGATTTGGTAGAATTCTGATGTAAAGCCATCTGGTTCTGCGCTTTTCTTTTTAGGGAGATTTTGTATAGCTGATGGCATTTCAGAACTTGAAAAAGAGCCTGTTCAACATTTCCACTTCCTTTTGGCTAAGTCTTGGTAGGTGGCGTACTTCCAAGTATTGGTTGATTTCTTTCAGATTTTCATATTTCTGAGAGTAAAGTTTCTTGTTATATGTCTTAAGGACTTTTTGAATTTCCTAGGGGTCTGTTGTTATTTCATCGTTACCATTTCTGATTGATGAAATAAGAGATTTTACTCTTTTTTTCCTGGTTAGGTTGGCCAAAGGTTTATCTGTTTTATTGATCTTCTCAAAAAAACAACTTTTGCATTTATTGATCTGTTGTATAATTCTTTTGTTTTCAATTTTATTTAATTATGCTCTGATTTTGGTTATTTCTTTTCTCCTGCTGGTTTTGGGTTGAAAAATTCTTCCTTTTTCAGTTGCTTGAGATGTCCCATTAAGTTACTAACTTTCTGTCTTTCCATTTTCTTGAGGAAGGCAAGCAGTGCTATAAATTTCCCTCTTAGAACTGCCTTTGCAGTCCAGAGGTTGTGCTAATTTGTGTCTTCATTGTTGTTTTGTTCCAAAAATTCGGTGATTTCCTTCTTAATCTCATCTATAACCCATCTATCCTTCAGCATAAAGTTATTTAGCTTCCAGGTTTTTGTATGTGTTTGCAGATTCCTATTGTTATTGAGTTCAACTTTATTCCATGATGGTCTGAGAAGATGCAAGGAGTTATTTCTATTTTTTTAAAATTTGCTGAGGTTATATTTGTGGCCTTAGATGTGGTCAATTTTGGAGTATGTTCCATGGGCTGATGAGAAGAATGTTTATTCAGTTTTGTTGGAATGAAATGTTCTGTAGATGTCTGTTATGTCCAGATGTTGAATGGTTAAGTTTAAATCTAAAATTTCTTTGCTTAGCTTTTTTTTGGACGATCTATCCAGCACTGCTAAAGGGTGTTAAAATCTCCAACTACTATGGAACTGGAGGAAATCAAGTTGCTTGTGTCTGCTAGAGTTTCTGTTATAAATTGAGGTGCATTCTGGTTGGGTGCAAAAATCTTGATTCTTGATTATACTTTTATTGAACTACTCTTTAATTGCTGTATATATTCTAGTTACTTTTCCAAATGCATTTAAAGTTTACTAAAGTCTTAGTTCATGCAATATATTTATATATTTTTTCTATCACTTTATAGAACTTACATTAAGTTCTGCTCTACAAGAAAAAGCAAGTGTCAAGGAAGTAACACTGCTTTTTCAGGCCTTTTGAAATATTTTTCCATAAGTTTATTCTCCACTATCATTTTTGGTTAGAAAAAAGGATAGGTGAAGCCTTCATGAATTTTTAAAATACTATGTAAAAGTTCTTCTAATCATAACAATAACAATAATAATAATAATAATTAGTGTATATCATTCCCAAGACCGCACATTGCATGTTACATAATACTACTTCTAATCTTCTTTGGCAATTAAGGTGCATAACACTTACATTTAATGGAGAAGAAAACTAAAATTTAAAGGGATCAAATTACTTGTCCCTACACACATAGCTACCATGTGGCAGTGTTAGTAGAAAGTATTAAAACAGCTTTGTCTCAGTCCAAAGCCCCTTTTATTCATAAGGATGTATTTTTCTTGCAGACAATGTTGCCTTACTAAGTTTATGTTATCTTCTTGATTAAAAGCCTCAGAACTTAAAAATCAAAACACGTGGTTTTATTTCCACATGCTAAAGCCCATGCATTCTGATTAAGCACTAGGAAGTGAGCTTCATTTGTTATTTACAACTGAAAAGAACAAGTATTAGAAACAGCTACATATGGTATTGAAACTGGCATGAGCAACACTCTCTCACTTGAGAAAAAGGAGCTTGCCAGAGCTAGTGCAAGTCTCACCTTGTAGAGCAACTTCTTCCGGCAATAAGAACTTCATGCCAGTTGGGTTCTGGCAATATACAACACAACACCCAGCTCACAGTGACAAGCTGGATGCTAGCATGACAGAAAGCAGGGAGTTGCTAAACATATTAAAACCCTCTATATTGTACACCAACCCCTTGCATGTTGCAAAATGAGAAGAGCAAAATCCCAATAAACCAAATTAACAAAAATGAAGAGAGGGCCAAGCTTCTGTCTGCCTTCCCCTGACTGCCATTAGAAAGCCATTTCTTCAGGATCAATACCCCTAATGCATATACTATAGATATTCACTAATCAATGGAAAGTTATAGAAGAAGCAAATCAATAAACGTTAAAAGAGTTGGAGAAAATGAAGAACAAAAAATACAGTGAGAATACTGGACTTTGCTAAAATTAAAGACATGGGAATTACTTGAGAACCATGTGTTTTCTCACTAATCTCAACTATAACCCCCAACAGGAAAAGCTCATATCTTGGTCTGTGCAGATGGCTAATATTACAGCATGGCTTGGTGAATGGACTGACCTAAGACATTCCCTTAAGGATCCATAGCACGAATCATGAGACACTGACTTTGTCACATGAAAGAATCCTGTCTTTATGGTCTTATAATATGCAAGTGCTCTTGGGAGGATAACAAATGGTGATTATCACTGTAATGGCACTTCGAAAGTAATTAATATTAGCATTGGCCAGGTAAAAATCAGAACATCATATAATGATGATACTGAGAGAATGAATATATATAAAGTTGCTGGATTGTACATAAAAATAAAATGCTGACCCAAAACCTTCATCAACCTTCCCAAGAATCCAACTTTACATCAATAATAACCAGATCAGCAAGTCAGCCTAATGTAAGTCAGGCCTTCCAGGATGCCAGATTGCTATGTGTAGTATCAGTCAAGGAAGCCCAACAATATCTTCTGAAAATCAGCCCAGATAGCCAAGACGTGATTAATAACTAAGAGTTTCTCTAATTTTCATCCCTGCTTTCAACTTAGGACAGACCAGGAAAAGTCAAATGGGCACCCCCAACCAATCAAAGAGGAAGTCCTCTCTCATTATTCCATCTAACAAGTTCTCTGTTCCAAAAACTTCCAATCAAGGGACACTTGAAGCCTTTCCTTTTTCTAATCTAAAGCTTGCTTTCTCCTTTTCTTGCCTTCCAGTCTTTGCCAAAATATATCAGATGGTGGCTGACTCTTTCTATAAATAAATGGTCTTTGCTTGTTCTCATTTGTTTTCATTTATTTCTACAGCACATAATTATACTAAAAAGTATTATTTATTGTTTATCTGAAATTCAAATTCAATTGGACATTCAGTATTTTTATTTGCTCATTCTGGCAATAAATGCCACACCTACTGTAAGCCAAGAATTTACTATATGGCAATACTTACTAAATCACACTTGACTAAATGGCAATGCTTACTATATGCCAGAACTGCTGTAAGAGTTTGACATACATTCCTTTCAATTCTCATAATACTCTGAACTAAATATCATTCCCAAATGGAGCGGCTGTGGCTTAGAGGCACTTATCAATTTGCGTGAACGCTAGCATGAAGGACTTAAATCCTTATCTTTCAGATGGCAAAGTCCCTTCCCTTTACCACTAGACTACTCTCCAAAGTTAAGACGGGCATTTGTCCACAATGAAATTTGTACAAAATTCCTGCTTAACAAGACCTGAAGCAGAGATTCTAAGGGTAAGGAACACAGATGATGTGCTAGTGCAGGAAGAGGAAGGAGATGGGAGTGAATGAATGGCATTATCAGCATGTTTCAATAACTTCTCTGATAAAACATCATTAAAAATTCAAATAACAACCATGATCATTGTGCTAAAAATAGCAGAGAAGTTCACACATATTTTCCTTTTTCTCCAATCGCTTTTCATCATAACTTGTAGCAAGTAGCCTTCAGTTGGCATTATAGTAGTTTCTCATCATAAAGCCTAAACTAAATAAATTTTGAGGCTTCTTTCGGTAAATGCTCAGTTTTTAAGTTAACAAATGGTAAAAAAAAATCTTAGTGTGCTCTAATTTTTATTCTACCACATGTCAAAAGTTATATTATGAATTGGGGGAAAATATGGACCACACTTCTTGCACCTGATGGTTTACATCTTTCATCTAACAATGAAAATACAGGGTGTCCCTATAGTTGTCCCTGAAGTCACCATGTATAGGGAAAAAATGAAACCTTTCAGCTAAATGTACCTTTATTTACAAAATATTCATTACAAAATTTTACAAAGAAGTGGCCAAGACATATAGAATATTTTGTAAATATTTCATAAAATTTAGCTACAATTTCCCATTTTCCTATGTGTGGTGAAGTTAGGAGTGACTTTTGGGACACCCTGTATATCACCCATAATTTTTCACTTTTATATCCAGAGATCTGAAATTAGAGTCAAATTTAGGACATCTGAACTGTGAGTTTAAGTTTGCATACCCTAACCTTACTTTAAGAACTGGCCTTGTTTGTATATTCCTATAGCTACCACTGAATATTTATTATTTTACACCAATGGAATAAGTATATTAATTTTGGCTATATCATATTATTTTATCTTCGTATTTAATTTTCATACTTAATAGTATAAAATATGAATATGTTTCCATGATTGTACAAGGAATAAGTAACTTTGTTTTTATTAATCAAGCCCCAAGTTGCCCAAGCTTTGAAACAGCTGATTTATACCATGTCATACTGAATCTCTTTTCTCACTCAGCCCTCCATGGCTTTGTCATAAAGCTGACAGCACACATGTCTTGTATATTCTGCATCCTGTATTCATCTGATGCATTGTTTTAAACATAAATTTAAGACTTCACATTTATTTCTACTATATTTCATTTGTATGGTCTTTTATAATTGTTCTAGGAAACTCCCAGGCAATTGAGGTTGATGCAAAGTATTTATTTATTGAGATCTGATATGCAACCAAATTGCCTATTAATAACATTTATCCCTAGAGGAAGGCATCCCTCCACTATCTTTGCCAGGTTCACCTTCCACTGTGATGCTGATCTGATTGCCTTTTTTAAATTTATTTGCATTCGTCGATCCATTAATATATATCATTCACAATTTAACTTGGTTTCCCAACTGGTGGAAAATATACAGAAATGTTATTAAACTCTCTAGAAAATGAAATAGCCTTGGGTGTCATATTATCAATGTCTGTCATCCTCTATCTAAAGTGTATAAATTACCTAGTCAGAAATAAAAGATGTGAAGGTAAATTCCAATGTAAAATGTTTAATTTCTCCAAATCATCATTTTATTGAATATAATAAATGTGTTCAGTATCATTTTTCTCTGCATAAGAAAATTAATTTTCATATATGTTCATTATAGGATGTGGGGTGACTAGAAGTTTTATAGTTATGCTCCTTAGATGTTTGTCAAATATAATAGGTAGAGCTTGGACTTTAAAAGGGCACTAATGTGTTACTTCTTCCTACCTCAAGATGAGATAAAATTTTAATCACTTTTTTAAAGAACAAATTTATTACAGGATGGACATCCCTAATCCAAAAATAATTAAAACTTCTCAAAAATCTATAAGCTTTTGATGCACCAATATCATGCCACAAGTGGAAAAGTTTCACATGTGACCTGATAAGACGGGTCACAGCCAAAATGCGGAGAAAATAGTCATCCCAGAGGAAATGTGATGGAAAAATAAGAGTAGGTTAGATTCTTGATGGCTTCAGTTCAACAACTTAGCATCATAATTTCTTAAAGCTGAAGGAAAATTTGTAGAAAGCTTTTCAAACATCCTTCTAAAGAATGAACAGTAAAGCCTATTAAACTTCATTGACTGTATTAGGTACTCATTGGATTCTAATTCAGTGATATTTTAATCATTATGCTTTTGTTAGAATCAACTAAATTCAATATATTTAACTGCCATCTATCATACACTAGATATTTTCCCAAACTTTGGGGATATAATAGGGAATGATTTTAACACTTTATAATCAAATAACCATGATTAATGGCAAAAACTGTGAGGTAAATAGGTAGCTCACACAGAGTGTAATAAGTGCTATGTGTGAAGTAAAAAAAGCTAGGGGAATTACAGGAAGAGGCCGTACTAGTCTTGTGGGGAACAAAAAGAGGAGGTTAATATTAGATTAAAATCACCATTCATAAAGATTTCTCACATTAACTAGTACACACCTCAAGCCCATGGACTTCAAGTACTGCTATCTCAGCCTTTCAAAAATCCCTAGCTGTGTACAGGTATCCTTTATGACCTTCTATTTCCCCATTAAAAAGATATTAAAAAAGAGCAATAAAACCTAATTTCAAGGTCATTGTTTGGAGATCAAATATATATTTATGAAACTCTTTGATCCTCTGGCCAAGATCCCTTCTAGGATATGACCAGCTATCTGGAAATTTGGTACTTAGAGTTCAGTCAACAACATAACACCACAAAAAAGAGGGTGAAATAAGAGAGCTTTAGACAATTCTTCAGAGATACAGATTCAAAGCACAACACTGTTCATTTACCAGTGTATTAGCCTCAGTGACATTGGAATAAGCAAGAAAGTTCAAGGGTTCTTATAAAGTTATTGTCACTCATTTCTATAGATTTTTGTCAGGTACATGACTGAGACATGGGTGTCATAAAACTGTTGGGGTTTGTAGCAATGGCTGCAGACAGTGATGGAACATAATTCCCTCAAGAGAATTCTCAGAGAACAGATTGTTTCCCAATAGATTTGATGCTTAAGGCAGTATCTGAAAAAACAAATGGGAATTACTGTGGTGAAAATAAAGGATAAGAAATATTTCTACAAAAGGAAACTTGTTCCCTGTTACAAAGATGAGAATGTATTCAGAAATATTAAAGAGATAGAATCCAATAGTAATTGATAACTAAAACAGTGCCAGGTGCACTAAAATCATTTAATCAATATGTGATTATTAACTACATTGGAGGACAGTGAAATGATCAAGGATAATATTAAGGTTTGGGGGTAGGGAATTTTAGTGGATATGCCTGCCCTTCATTGCCATAAAAACCTAAGAACAGTGAAGGGCAGATGGTGAATTCAATTTGAATGCCTTGAATTTGAGAGACCCGTAGAATATCAGCACTAAGAACTTGGGTATATGGGATGGTAAGTCAGTAAAACTATCTTGCTGGTAATACAGATTTAATAGTAATCGACATATTTAAAACATTTGGGAAAATGAGAATGAAGGAGATTGCTCAGGGATTGTGTATAGAGAAAAAGAGTTGATGATGAAACTCTTTAAGACAGTAAAAATTAAAGACCAAAGTGAAAAGAGATTATAGAGACTAGCCAGTAGGTAACCTTTGAAAATGGTCATATAAAAAGTCAGATAGAATTCTAAATGAAGGTCATGCATGGTGGCTCACTCTTGTAATTCCAACTGTGGGAGACCAAGTTGGGAGGAACCCTTGAAGCTTAATGTTTGAGACCAACCTGGGCAAGAAAGCAACACCTCATATTTACAATAAAAATTAAAAGCATTAGCTAAGCATGGTGGGTCTCACCTGTAGTCCTAGCTACTCAGGAAGCTGACGTAGGAGATCATTTGAGTCCAAGAGTTGGTAGTTGCAGTGAGTTATGATTATGCCACTTTTCTGGGTGACAGAGCAAGATTCCATCTCTTAAAAATAATTCTAAATGGAAACAGTTTATCAAATTTGACAAGAAAAAAATTATTGGTAAACTGAAAGCTTGACTAGGTCAATTTCTATGTGCTGTTAGGAACAGAGGGAAGATTATAGTGAGAATGAATAAAAAATAATGATCATGGTTGCTTTGATAATTAGCAGTGCCTAAGCCATCATTCTTTGAGAATCTTCTACAAAGAGTCCCTATCTCTACATGTTAAATAGCAGATGTAGTTATTAGTTGTTATTTTGTTTGTTTGTTTGCTGTGTAACATTACCACAAATTTAATAGCTAAATCTCACTTTTTTTTATGAGCTCAGAGTTCCGATGGTATGTCAAAAATCCAGGTAGACTAAGCATGGTTCTTAATTTATAGTCTCAAAGCTGAAATAAATATGGAGACTGAGCTAGACTCTCATTTAGAGACTTAGGGAAAAGAGTCCATTTTAAGCTCATTCAGCGTGTTGGCAAAATTCAGATGCTTTTTGGTTATATCTCGGAGATCCTCGTTCTTCATTGGTTGTGATCCAGAAGCCATTCTCTATTTCCAAAAACTTCCTGTATTCCTTCTCATATGGTCCCCTCCATCTTAAAAGCAGCTTAATTCTTCCCACCTCCTTTCCCTCTGCCACTGGCTGAAGAAGTCTCTCTGCTTTTAAAGGACACATGTAGATCAGACCTGACTGGTTATCTCCCTTTTGCCAAATAACAGGAATTGAGTTGGGAGTGACTTCTCATCATATCACAGACTCTACTCATGCTCAAGGACAGAGGATTATAAAAAAGCAAGCATCATTAGGAGCAACTCTCCTGTTATACCTCCACACCCTTTTTCCCTGTAGAATTTTTATTTTAATTACCACTTTTCTGTCTGGTCTAAACCAAACTATAGTAATTATAAGTTACTATAATAGAAATTACTTTGCATTCATACCTGATATACATATTATAAAATAAAGTACTTCTGAACTAAAATTTAGGTCATAAATTTTATTCTATGAATAATAGGAATAAAAACAAGGACTCTAAATTTTAATAAAATAACAATTGGTATTCTATTTCCAGTAATGATGGTAATATTAAAACTTTGGAAAATTTTTCCACTCTGTGTATATGTGTGTGTGGAAAACAAACTGTTATATATGTGTGTGTGCACATACATAACATATGCACATATACATATACATACACAGAAAACAAATAAAATAAAAACCAAAGCATGTATTTGAGGGCATCAGAGTCCTGAAAAGATAGTAAAGAACTAAAGGACTGGAGTATATGGTGAGCCTAGAATTTAGTAATACTTTTCCCTTCTATGGAGGTACATAGTATATATCTTGATTCTCAAAAATATACATGAGAATCTGAGAAGCTGAGAAGAAATTTTTAGATCCTATTAGATATAGGGGGACAATTATAAAAGTCTTGTGCCCATTAAACTTTGGCTTCAGTAGATCCACATGCTCTGGGTTGGGACCTTGAGGGTTCCATTGGAGGAAAAGCCAGAAGCAAACTGGTTCTTGTAAGTGTTGAACCCAGATTCAAGTATTCTCAACACTGAAACTGGATCAAGAACATCCCAGATTTATATTGCTTCCAGGCTCCTGCTAGAGAAAAATAATATTTTTTTTGTTTAAATAAATATAATACCATGCTAGAACATATGTGTGTTCTAAAATATGTAACGTAATATTCATATCTCAAAAATAATGCAGAAGTAAAAAAATAGAAATTGAATTCAAGAGAAGCAAATGAACATTGTAAACAGACCCACAGATAGTAGATCCGGCTAATAAATTTTCTCAGCACAGACTTTTATGATAACTATTATTCATATGCTCAAGAAATAAGACAGAATTGAGAATTGAAGGCCAGAAAGGAGTTATACCCTGTGTATGTAGGGTATGTTTCAAAAATCCAAAGAAAAGTGTGTATTATCTGGAAAATATAACAATTCTAAATAGAGATAATCCTAATAACATTGGCTCAAAATATATAACAAAATCGACAAAATAAGGAGGAGAGATAGACACAATAATAATGGGAGTTGATCAAATTTCTCTTAATAACTGATAGATAAAACTGAAAAAATATCAGTGTCAATATAGACTTACAGAAAATTACTGACAAACTTGACTTAATTCATATTGCTCCCAATAACCGTAGTATACACATTTTTGTCCAGTGCTCATGAAACAATTATAACTATTGATCATATATTTACATAATGTAAATTCTAAGGGATAAAATTCATTGAGTCTATTATATCCCAACATTAAAAATAAACTAGAAATCATTAAGAACAAGAAGGGAACTAAAAAATGCTTTTATATTCAGATAGTAATATATATGCATATAAATGAACAAATCATCAAAACAGAAATCACAATGGAAATTAGTAAACACTATGAAATATTTATAATTGATTTGGCTCCCATAGATCAGAGGGTAGGATGCCGGCCACATATACCAGGCGGGCGGGTTCGAACCTAGCCTGAGCCAGCTAAACAACATTGACAACCAAAAAATAGCTGGGTATTGTGGCAGTTGCTTATATTCCCAGCTACTTGAGAGTCTGAGGCAAGAAAATCGCTTGAGCGCAGTAATTTGAGGTTGCTATGAGCTGTGACAGCACAGTACTCTACAGAGGGTGACATGGTGAGACTCTACCTCAAAAAAAAAAAAAAAAAAGAAAAAGAAAGAAAAGAAAAAAGAAAGAAAAAGAAAGGAAAGAAAAAAATATTTATAATTATAAAGAAATACTACATTTTCAAACTTGTAGCATACAGATAAAGCTAGGCCTAGAGGAAAATTCAAAGTTTTTCCTTTGTATAAGAAATAAAGTTTAAAAGTTTTAAAAGTAGAAGGTGGTAGGAAGAAAATGACAAACACAAAAGCAGAAATTAATCTAACAAAAAGTACAAAAAAGTTTTTAAAAAAGCATTATAATTACTTTTTCTTTCTGATTTTAATTATTTCCTGTTCTGTTTAGTGAAATGCCATACATAGCCACCAATAACACATTTGATATTTTACCTGAGTTCTGGCAAAACTTGAGATTTTTAACTATTTATGGTTTTACAGGTGTTTACTATAGGATGATCTACTGAGTTACACATTTATGTTTTGAGCTTCTCTGTATGTAGGTTGTATTCTCCTTCTCCTCCTGATTCTAATAATAACTTTAAGTTTGTGGGGGAAAAAAAGTAGCAAAATTCTCTTCAGTTTAAAAATACTTCTCTGCCCTAAAGAAGTTCTAGGGAATTTCTTTACTTATCATCATAGTTAAGTCTCTGTCATTGTTCAGGTCTCCAGTTAATATAATCATCATTTTTAATTTTTAACAATAGATATGTTTTTATTGAGGACCTTGAAGTATTTTACTTTAGATTTTCACTCCTATAGATGAACTGAAATTATTATAACTATTCAGGGTAGGCCTTTGAGGAGTAATAATTATAGTCTTTAGTATAATTTCAGTGTTCTAAGAAGGATGATATAATATACATATATTTTAAAGACATAGATTAAATAAAGGATAAGAGCATTAGAATTTGAGTTACTGGGTTGATTTTTTTTTTTTTTTCTGTATAGTCAGTTAGCAGGACCAAAATAAGATAATTAAGCATATTACCAAGATGGCTACCAGATTATAAACCTAACTCATCATGAATATAAAGTATTGTGATAGACACTGTAATATGCAACCTCTGTCCCCCTATAATGAGGAAATTACGACCTATATGCTCAACAGTGTCATACACAAGTTATTCATCCTTTAGCTCCTTTTGTCAATGCTTCTCTTCAGAGAGCTGCCAGGTCAAGCTCATTCTCAGGATGGGAACAGTATTGAGTCTTTGCTTTGACTCTAAGCTTGACTATTATTAGCATATAGAAATACCACTGATTTCTTTGCATTGATTTTGTAACCTGAGACTTTGCTAAATTTATTTAGCAATTCTAGAAATCTCTTGGTGAAATCTTTGAGGTTTTATAAATACAAAATCATGTTGTCAGCAAAAAGTTATAACCTTGACTTCCACTTTCCCAATCAGAATACACTTTAAAAACTTCTTTCTCCTACTTGATTCTTCTGGCTAGCACTTTCAGCACTGTGTTGAATAGAAGTTGTGACAGTGGACACCCTTTTCTTCTTACAGTTCTTGGAGGAGTGGGGATACTTTTAACTTTTCCCATTCAATGTGATATCAGCTGTGGGTTTTTAGTAGCCGTTTTTACGGCTTTTAAAATTTTGAGATATATTCCTTCTATTCCTAGTTTGTTGAGTATTTTTATCATGAAAAGGTGTTGGATTTTTTTGAATGCATTTTTTTCTATGTATATTGAGATTATCATAGGATTTTTGTTGTGCTTCTGTTTATGTGGTGAATCACATTTATTGATTTGCATATGTTGAACAACCCTTGCACCCCTAGGATGAAGCCCATTTGGTATGTGTGGGTTATTTTTTATGTGTTTTTAAATGTGGTTTGCTAGTATTTTACTGAGAATTTTTGTATCTATATTCATAAAGAACATTGGTCTGTAGTTTTCTTTTGTTGTTGTGTTCTTTACTAAATTTTGTAGTTCTAGGCCTCCTATCCTCTCATAATTATAGAAATATTTCAAAAGAAACCAAAGGAATAATTTTTAATTTAGTGTATGTGTTTGCAAATACACCTAAACATATTTCAGATTCAGATAATGAAGATTCAAATTTCAGCACCCCCCAATAATCAGCTTTAAGACTTTGGGAAAGTTAAGAGTTCCACTTGAAAAACCCAAGTTTTACCATGGGTAAAAATTGACTCAGAATTTTTTTCAAGCTACCTATGATGTTTAACTGAGATGATGTGAATTAAGCATGCAGCTCAGTGTGTGCCATGTAGTAAGTATCCAGTAATGTCATCAATTCTATTTAATATTTGTATTAGTATTACTGAAATTAGTTATCTACTAATTATCTTCTAATGAGAATGTGCTTCAATGATTAAAACACATAGAAAACCTTCTATATACAGAGCACTGTAAATCCTACAGTGAAATCATGGAACATTTGTTTATCTCATATAAACCTAAGCAGGGTAATATCTGCAAATAATCTATTTATAACCCAATCCAGCTTGATCAGGTGGAAAACCCCAAGGAGGCAGGAAGTTTTCTCCATTCTCAGTTTAGTCAAAAAGAAGCTATCTGACCATGGATAAGCCCTTTAAACAGTTCAGTTTTCAACGTTCTCATTTATATAATTAGGACTGCATTTGATAAACTTATTTCCCCTTTCCCTTAACCTGTGATAGCCCACAATTTTTATGTTAATTATTCTAAAACTAAAGCCCAAAGATTATTTCTTTTCCATTCTTAAATATTCTAGGAAGTACAATTTTTACTTAGGAAAAATAAAACACCCTAAATGTGTACACATATATGTGGACATGTTAATAAACATGACAATATGAATAAAATGTTGATGAATCTATTTTGAGACCACACAGGGACATTTACAGGAAAAGTGTATCTGACAACGATAATTCTTTGGAATGCTCTCCCTTTTACCTCACTATGTTGAATTTGTTATCAAAACTATCAGTTAACATCTGGACAGGAAATTAAAAATGCCATCAGTTTTGAATCATTTTCCTCAAAGGGATGGCTATCACCCAGTTTCACCATTGCCCACATTATCTAAATTGTTCAAACATGTTTATGCACAGTTAATGGATTGTATTGTAAAGAGTAGGGTTGGCCTGGACATAAATCTGATGGCAGACCACAGTTGATGATGACTGTGTTAATAGCCTTTACTCATGAATTCCTTTTACATATCAAGCAGGCTTACTGGCAAAGATATTCCTGAAAGATGGAATGATTTCAAAGGCTTGGGACAGGTTATTGAGAGTAGATAAAAAATAGTTACACTTTATTTATTAGTCAAGAAATCTAATGTTTATAGAAAAAAGTTAAAAGCAAAGGATACATAAATAAGGAAAGAAAAATTCATGACAAAAGTATGTAGAAGGTGCTATATTTATTTCTTGGTTTTCCTTTAACCTTCATGGGAAACCAGTGAAAGTTGTTTTCTGGACAGCACAGTAGAGGAACCCCATCTAGTCTCCTGTTATTGCTGTAATTCCACTTTCCAGGATGCTTCCTTAACTCTCAGCTCTCATAGCCAATGATCTCATATTTGGCATTTTCACTAAGGTTTTGTCTTGCCATCATCACATGCATTGTTTTCTCAACTGCTCTATAATCCTCAGAAGTCAGGAACCAGCAGTTAGATACTGTTTTACATCCTCCACATTGCCTTTTAAAGTAGTATATACATGCAAGGTGCTCACGAGTGAGGAAATAAATGAATCAATGAACTAATTGGTAGAGACAACAACAAAAATGTTACCTAACTTTGTTACATTGATCCACCTTTTTTATTCAGATGATGCAAAAATTACAGCCAAATGATACTGCTATTACAACAACTTCCCTGACCATTCTAAAGTTGTATTTCTCTTTCTTACATCTGTAGAGCCATTTGATGCTTTATACTGTGGTATGCTTATCATTTTAAAAACACTTATTAATATGGAATCCTGTTCAATCTCAACAAAAAGCCAATCATGTATTTAAGAATCTTAATTTTGCCTATTGTTTGTTTTAGAAGCTAGCATTACAGAATATAAGAGACTATGTATTTTGGAAGCCAAATAAAACAAAAGCAACAAAAACAGGAAAGGTGGAAGATTTCTCAAAAGTTGAAATAGTGTCCATCACATCTTATTTCACAAAACAGTAATAGGCATACATGAAAAATTTAAAGGTAGTTGTTTTCAATAATTTATTTTATTTTATTATTTTTTTATTTTTTATTTTTTTATTAAATCATAGCTGTGTACGTTGATATGATCATGGGGCATCATATACTAGCTTCATAAACCATTTGACACATTTTCATCCCAATATTCAACATAGCCTTCCTGGCATTTTCCCAGTCACCGTGGCATGACATTTACATTTCACATTTGCTGAGTTTCACCC
>CAUYPK010083514.1:0-49717 GCA_963574355.1 Loris lydekkerianus | reverse complement strand
TTCACCACCTCTGGCTTCTCCATGGGTGGTGCCTCCTTCTTGGCCTTACGCAAGCGCTTCAGCAGTGAGTGCTGCTTGCGGCGCAAGCCTCTGTTCAGCCGCCGCCGCTGGCGGGCACTGTAAAGCTGCATCAGCTGCTCATAGGACATATCCAGCAACTGGTCGAGATCCACGCCACGGTAGGTGAACTTCCGGAAGGTCCGCTTCTTCTTTTGCTCCACTTCTGCCATCTTGTCGCTTTCCCGGAAAAGCCTGGCTACTTTTTGGTTGTAGCCATCATTGTTGTTTGGCAGGCCCGGGCTGGATTTGAACCGCTCAGGTGTATGTGGCTGGCACCTTAGGTGCTTGAGCCACAGGTACCCAGCCCTTTTGTCTTTATTTTTTAATTTTTCAAACTTTTTTGAGACAAAGCCTCAAGCTGTCACCCTGGGTAGAGTGCTGTGGCATCATAGCTCACAGCAACCTCAAACTCCTGGGCTTAAGCAATTCTCTTGCCTCAGCCTCCCAAGTAGCTGGGACTACAGGCTCCCGCCACAATGCCAGGATATTTTTTGGTTGTAGTTGACATTGTTGTTTGGCAGGTCAGCTCTGGTGTATGTGGCTGGCGCCTTAGCCTCTTGAGCTCCATTGTCTTTATTAATTAACTTTATTCTTGCCCAGGCAATATATGGACTATTCTTTACAGGAATTTCCCAAGACACCAACACTTCAGTGAGAAGCATCAATAGTTTGTCCCCTAGGTAGCTGGGCATGGTGGCAGGCACCTATAGTCCCAGCTACTGGGAGGCTGAGGCAAGAGAATCATTAAGCCCAGGAGGAGTTTGAGATTGCTGAGAGCTATGATGCCACAGCACTCTACTGAGGGTGACATAGTGAAACTTTGTCTCCAAAAAAAAAAAAAAAAAAAAAAAAAGAATAGTTTGTCCCCTAGGACTTTATTCCTACAATCCTACAGTATCATATCATGACCCTATTCAATGCTTATCAATCCCCCACTTTCAAAGACTTAAACCAAACTGCAAATTCTGGTTTTTTGTTTTATTTTGTTTATTTTATTTATTTATTTATTTATTTTGAGACAGAGTCTCGCTATGTTGCCCTCAGAGTTCTGTGCCGTCACAGCTCACAGCAACCTCCAACTCTTGGGCTTAAGCGATTCTCCTGCCTCAGCCTCCAGAGTAGCTGGGACTACAGGCGCCCGCCACAAACCGCAAATTCTTAATAAACCTGTCCTTGCCTCTCTCCATCTGATAACACAACCAAACTCCCTTTTCCCGGTAAGCAGAAAGCTCAGCTTCGTCTCCCTCGCTGGTTGCGCGCTGGTGGTGGTGAGTGGCCTGGCCTTAGACGAGAGGCAGCCCTGTTGGCAGGCTTCTGTGTCTGTGTTTCAGGGAGCATATACATTTTCGCCTACAATTTTCACCTTGATAAAGAGACTTTACAGCTACATGAGCTGCGGATCTGAATCACTCTGAGGCAGGTAAGAGGTTGGAGAACTGACGAGGGGATCCCCAAGGAGGTCCTAATCAGAGCTGGGCTGGGGAGGAAGTCTCCAAGCGCCCCTCTCTCTTCTCTGCAATTCGTGGGGGAAGGAGGATCCCCCGCACTGGTGCGGGCCCCACGGCCGGGCAAATGGTACGAGGGGCAGAGAGTTTACATGCCTCTTGATCCAGACTCGTTCGTCCCCTCGGCTGGGGATCGCATTGCCTCCCCCAGCGTTGTCAAAGTTGCGGAAGCACGCGGGGTCCGGGTCCCTGCAGGCCGCGGGGAAGGGACGGGAAGGGAGTGGAGCGGACGCTGGGGCAGGGGCGGGGCCGGGCTGGGCCGGGCTGGGCGGGTCCTAATATAGAGCCCGCGCGGCTGGCGGGAGGCTCAGCGCCGACGCCCGAGCCCCAGAGCCCGCCCTAGTGTCAACCCGTCCCCGCAGTGCCGGCCCGCGCCCTCCCGCCGCAGCCCTGGTGAGTGTCGGCGCTCCTGAGCGCCCGGCGGGATGCGCGGCCGCGGCTCCCGTGCGCGTCTCCCCATCTCGGGCCTCCGTGGCCGCGCAGCGGCTGCCCGCAGTCACCGCTCTCCTTCCGTGCGTGCCCCTGCGGGTGGCGGCCCCCCGACCCCCCTTGCGGAGGGACCGCGGGCTGGGGAGGCTGATCAGCTCCGGCTCGCTCCGCAGGGCGCCCACGGGCTCCTCCCCTGAACTGCAGAAACCCACCCCACCCGCCTCCTCGCTCCTCACCCTGACTTCTCCTTCCCTTGCAGAGCCGCTGTCTAGAGCCCCAACCTCGCCACCATGAGAGTCCCGCTGGCCTTTCTGCTCCTCAGCGTCCTGGTTGTGAGCGACTCTAAAGTGAGTGGCTTCCTGTCTGCCTGATGTCGTGGGAGGGGACTTGCAGGACCTCTGAACCGCGCCAGGGAGGGAAGGGGCTGCAAAGGAACTTGGAGTCCTCCAGATTCTCCGGGGAAAAATAGGACAAGTGTGGCAGCGGGTTGCACTCCTGGCAGGGGAATAAGAAGCTGCAGGGACTGCTGCAGCCTGAGGGCAGCTGGTGCGCGCGAAGCTTGCTGGAGTCAATTCATTTCTCCCTACTGGAAACCCATGATCTTTCGTTTGAGGGTTAGATATGTATGAATAGGGTGAGGAGAGAGGGAGCTGGAAGGAAGAGTGGGTTTGGGAATTCGGGCCAGTTTATTATCTTCATCCCTGTAATCCCAGGAGCATGAGACCTTTGGTGACCCACCTCTCCCAATCTCTTCCAGGGCAGCCGTGAACTTCAAGGACAATCTGATGCATGTGAGTATCTGCCCCTTGCACCACAGTTGGTGGCACAAACATCTTGGAAAAGCCTTGGGGGAGGAGCCCCCCAGGGGTGGCTCCTCTCCCCACCCCCAGCTCCTTGCTTAACCCACCTTTGTGCTCTCCAGCAAACTGTGGTTGTCTGAATGGAGGAACATGTGTGAGCTACAAGCACTTCTCCAACATCCGGGGATGCATCTGCCCGAAGAAATTCCAAGGGGAGCACTGTGAGATAGGTATGGAGATCCTGACTCTAATGGGGAAGGTGGAGGCGCCAGAGATTTCAGGGCCGGGAGAGATGCATGGGATACAAGAGCAGCAGGAATTAGGAGCTGCAGGTGGGATGGGTGACATCTTCATCCCTATGTGATATACACTGTGAAAGATAAAAACATGTCCACTATTTCGTGAAGCAGTGGTTGCACATATGTGAGGTGGGATGGAAGGAGACCCTTTCCAGTGTCCTCTGCCAGGTGTGAAGTCACACTCTCTGTAAAATGCCTCTCTGAACTTTCTTCTCTTTCTAATATTCTCTCATTCTAACGTCCTTCCATAGATACAGCAAAAACCTGCTATCAGGGGAATGGTCACTCTTACCGGGGAAAGGCCAACACTGATGTCATGGGCCGGTCCTGCCTGGCCTGGAACTCTGCCTCTGTCCTTCTGAAAACATACCATGCCCACAGACCTGATGCCCTTCAGCTGGGCCTGGGGAAACACAATTACTGCAGGTGAGGTGGGGGTGCAAGGACCAAGAACCCTCCCCATACCTCACAAAAACCCTGTTACCATCCCCTTCTGCTCCCAGAGGGCTGGATATAGCATGAGAAAAGCAAAGCCTCTGGTGGAATAATCCCTGGAAGGGAGGGTGCAGGGAAGGCCTTCTGGGCTGGAATGACATTCCCTACCTACTCCTCTATGTTGCCAGGAACCCAAACAACCAGAGGCGGCCCTGGTGTTACGTGCAGGTTGGCCTAAAACAGATTGTCCAAGAGTGCATGGTGCCTGACTGCTCTGTTGGTGAGTGTCACTAACCTGGTAGGGACAGTAGGGTGGAAGGGGACAAACTCATATGTCCCCTTATTCTAGTACAAGAGGGATGAGGAGGGATGCTGCCTGAGAGGGATGCTTTATCCCACCTGCCTCCCCAAGACACTCTTTTTTTTTTATCCTCCAGGTAAAAGTCCCTTCTCTCCTCCAGAAAAATTAGAGTTTCAGTGTGGCCAGAAGGCTCTGAGGCCCCGCTTTAAGATTGTTGGGGGAGAATTCACCACCATTGAGAACCAGCCCTGGTTTGCAGCCATCTATAGGAGGCACCGGGGAGGCTCTGTCACCTACCTGTGTGGGGGCAGCCTCATCAGCTCTTGCTGGGTGGTTAGTGCCACACACTGCTTCATGTACGTTCTTTTGTCTCTTCTCTCTGTCCCTCCTGCCCCATCCCTTTCCCCTCCCCAGCAAAGGATTCCATCTCAATTCTCCCTCTTCAGCCCCTCTCCCTTGTGTCCCATCACTTGGGAACAAATCATGCTTTGAGGCTTCTAAACTGGGGAGGAGGAGGTGACAGAATTCCATGAGAACGGGCTGTCTGATGGGTCTCACCTCCCACAGTAATTACCCACAGAAGGATGACTACATCGTCTACCTGGGTCGGTCAAATCTTAACTCCAATACGCCCGGGGAGATGAAGTTTGAGGTGGAACAGCTCATCCTGCATGAGGACTATAGCGCTGAGACACTCGCTCACCATAATGATATTGGTGAGTAGGAAACCCTGACCACTGCCATGATGGCTTGGGGAAAGAGGAGACCAAGGGGAGACCCAAGAAGAGTTTAAGGCTGTTGGGAAACTTGAAGTCCCTGCTTTATGCAGCAGGGGGAGTGGCAGAGAAGAGTTAGTAGTGCAATATATGAGGGGCCTGGTGCTTCTCTGTAGAGACCTTGAATATGGCAAACAGGTAACCTCTTCTGAGTGGAAACAGCCCTGTGGGTGTATGGCTTTGGCTGGGAAGGCCTCATTTATGTGAATTAGAAGACATTCCTTCTGTTGGATGCAGCCCCTGTCAGTACCAGGATATAGAACCTGGAGAAGAGAGGCTTGGGCTGCATTTCAGCCTAGGTACTTCAGCAGAGGCTTTTTGCAGGAAACAACCTGTACGGCTATATATAGCAGCCCTGGCTGTATGTGGCAGTCCAGGTCTTTGTCAGTAGTTGGAACAAAGCCCTTGGAGCCTGTGAGGCTTCCGATTGACAACTCTCTCTGACTATAACTGACCTAGGAATAGACATAGACACTCCCTCAGAGTTTGGAGGGAAGAGATGGGTGCCACCTGACCAGGTGGTGGTCTTTCCCCTCTGACCCTCTCTCCTTCCCTAGCCTTGCTGAAGATCCGTTCCAGTGAGGGCCAGTGTGCACAGCCATCCCGGTCCATACAGACCATCTGCCTGCCCCCAATGTATGGTGATGCTAATTTTGGCACAAGCTGTGAGATCACTGGCTTTGGAAAAGAGAGTTCTAGTAAGTGACATTTGGGGGCTGACTGAGAGGGTTCTAGGGGAGTATTGTGACCCAGAAGTGGGCCCAGCATGATTAAGGGAAGACTGTGGAGTCAGAGATGAGAGCTTTATGGAGGTGGCAGATGGGCCTGGGGTCTACCCCAGTGGGAGTTTTGTTTGGGGAGAATGGGCCATGAGGGTGAGTAGATGGGGGTGAGGGTCTATCAGATTTGGATGGAAAAGAATAAGGGCTTTCCCTGGTAGAGACACTTTTCGGTTCCCCTCCTGGCAGAGCACCCCAGTGGACAGACATATCTTAACAGAGACTCCTCCCTCTTTCCTCTACCTAGATGACTATCGCTATCCAGAGCAGCTGAAAATGACTGTTGTGAAGCTGGTTTCCCACCAGGAGTGCCAGCAGCCCCACTACTATGCCTCTGAAGTCACTAACAAAATGCTATGTGCCTCTGACCCACAGTGGGAGACAGATTCTTGCCAGGTGAGAGTTCTAAGCATCTCTTTTCCTCACCCCCAAATCTCCACAGAGCTCCAGAGCTCGTCCCTGCCAGCTCTGGGGAGTCTCTCTTCAGCCAAAGCTCCAACCCACCAAAATCAGGAGCTCAAATCTTCAGGGTTTTTAAACCATTTCTTATATGTTTGCCAAACACTGTCACAAGCCCAGCTCTGTGCTAGGGACTTTAGACTGTCTGGCACTAAGACCGTAGAAAGAGCCAAGGCTCAGTGGCTCACACCTGTAACCCAGCACTCTGGGAGGCTGAGATAGGTGGATTGCTTGAGCAAGAGTGAGACCCCATCTCTACTAAAAATAGAGAAACTAGCCAGGTGTTGTGGTGGGTGCCTGTAGTCCCAGCTACTCAGGAGGCTGAGGCAAGAGGATCACGTGAGCCCAAGAGTTTGAGGTTGTTGAAGTTGCTGTGAGCTATGAAGATGCCATAGCACTCTACCCAGGGCAACAGAGTGAGACCTAAGAGTGAGAAAGAAAGAGAAAGAGAGAGAAAAGAAGGGAAAGAGGGAGAAAGAGAGACAGGGAGGGAGGGAGGGAGGGAGAGAGGGAGGGAGGGAGGGAGGGAGGGAGGAAGGAAGGAAGGAAGGAAGGAAGGAAGGAAGGAAGGAAGGAGAGAGAGAAAAGAAATATACAAAATGGAGAAGGAGCCTGACAAAGTCCAGGGTGAGGAGGACAAGTGGGGCCTGGGAGCATAAATGCAACAGTGGCAGATGACAGGCTTTGAAGGCCACCAGAGGATTTTAAACTTGGTGTAGTAGGAAACAGGCAGCACCTGAGGTTATTGACTCTAGGACACTCTTCCCTCCCTCTATCAGGCACAGTTAGGGTGGTGGGGTCAGAAGGGTCCCTCCTCACTTCTTCAAGGGCTCATTTTTTGTCTCTTTGGTTTTCCAGGGAGACTCAGGGGGCCCCCTCGTCTGCTCTACCCAAGGCCGCCTGACTCTGACTGGGATTGTGAGCTGGGGCCGTGGATGTGCCTTGAAGGACAAGCCAGGCGTTTACACAAGAGTCTCCCGCTTCCTGCCCTGGATCCGTACTCACATGGGGAAAGAAAATGGCCTCTGAGAGCTCCCAGGGAGATGAGGGAGGAATCAGGGCACCACCTACTCCCTCACTGACCGTCATTTTTGCAGTAGGGTCATCTCCATCAGCTGTAAGAATAGACTGGGGAAGGTAGGCTCTGCAGAGATGGTTTTGCTTGTGTTGCCTACCAGAGTGAGCGACAGACAATAGCTTTACCCTCAGTCACAAGCCTGGGTGCGGGCACTCAGACCTCCCGGCCAGGATGGAGAGGTGGTCCTGACTCAGGATGGTACTGACCAGTAGTTTGTCTTTTTCTAGACTAAAGCCTTCAGCGGCTAAAAATGGCATCTCTTGTGCATGGGTGGAAGGAGAGTCAGCTCCCCTAACAATGGGCATTCAGGAGGCCCATTGTTGAGAAATGAATAATTTCCCAATTAGGAAGTGTAACAGCTGAAGTCTCTTAAGGGAGCTTGACCAATGTGAGAAAAGGAGTTTGGGGAGCAGAGACACTAATGACTTGAAGGAGTGGCTCTGACATGCCATGAATGTGTTGATATGAGGAAATATGTACGTGTGTGTGTTTGCACACTTGTGCACAGGCTGTGAGTGTAAGAGCTGGTATCTGATTGCAAGTCTAGATATTTCCCTAAACTGATGTCACACAGTATGGTCTGTCTGGAGATGTTATGGGTCACCCCTGGGGCCTCTTGGGTCCTCCACGTGATGGTGCCTGTGAATGTTTTATTCTGGGGCATGACCTGTGACCAGCACTGAATGGCTCATTGTCACACAGACGTTCCTTTCTTGGCCAGTTATCCCTTTTTATCTTTCAGCCTAATTCATCCAATCCTCACTGGGTGGGGGTGAGGATCACGCCTATACACTGAATATTTAATAACGACATTCTGCTATTTTTATTTATATCTATTTTTATAATTGTAAATAAAATTGATCAATAAAATGTGATTTTTTTTCTGAGACTTTGGCTTCTCCCTTGTAGTTGTATGGAAGGGAGATGGGGAACTTTAAAAGGTAGAAAATGATAAGGGTGTCATGCTCCTTAGAGTCTTGCAAGGCCATATCTCTGGGCTTAATGGGGTTTCAGGAGGTAGTGGTTAGGATTGTTGTAGGACTGGGCCTCTATAACACATGAGGTACAAAATGGTGCCCCAAACCAGGGGCCCATGGCTTAGTAAGTGGTGTGCAGGCTGAGTTTCAGCTTCC
The DNA here is from genome assembly GCA_963574355.1 of Loris lydekkerianus. NCBI lineage: Eukaryota > Metazoa > Chordata > Mammalia > Primates > Lorisidae > Loris > Loris lydekkerianus. The sequence goes on along the minus strand of CAUYPK010083514.1, from coordinate 41,663 downwards.
AATTGCCTTCTTAGCCCGATGCCTTTGTGCAATGCACATCTTATACAACTGTACACAATGGTCCTTTTTAGGATTAACTGTACATTCTCTTTGCTCTACCCCAATCAGTCCTTGGGCAACTAAGAATAGTTGAATGCCAGCCTGAGCAAGAGTAAGACCCTGTCTCTACTAAAAGTAGAAAAATTAAGGCCATGTACAGTGGCTCACGCCTGTAATCCCAGCTGAGGTTGGCAGATCGCCTGAGCTCACGAGTTTGAGACCAACCTGAGCTAGAGCAAGACCCCATCTCTAAAAATAGCCAGGCATTGAGGCAGGTGCCTGTAGTCCCAGCTACTTGAAAGCTGAGGCAAGAGAATCACTTGAGCCCAAGAGTTAGAGGTTGCCATGAGCTATGATACCACCACAGCACTCTACTGGGGGTGACAAAGTGAGACTCTGTCTAAAAAAAGAAAAATAGAAAAATTAGCCAGGTCTTGTGGCAGGCACCTATAGTCCCAGCTACTTGGGAAGCTGAGGCAAGAGGATTGCTTGAGCCCAAGAGTTTGAGGTTGCTATGAGCTATGATGCCAGGGCACTCCACTTAGGGCAGAGTGAAATTCTGTCTCTAAAATAAATAAATACGTAAATAACACTTGCATGACTGAAAATTTCTGATCTAAAATTCCAGCTTGAGTCTGTGACTTTCCACAAACAGAAAACATAATTTCCCATTATCCATATATGGATGGTGCTGCACTTTCTCAGTGTGTTAATGGAGCTCATTACCAGCCATTGCTATCCCTAGGATTAAGGGGCTCACAATCTAAAGCTGGATGATGTCTCAATGGGGTTGACCATATAATTTGAATACAAACATCAGGTTCTGAAGAATTGGGGTATATGGATAGGCTGGGAGTTATAGCTGGATGCCAAGATATTATAATTTCTAAGTTGTGTTAATCATTTTTGGCAGTGTTTCCTAACCAAGTCACCTGAGAACCTTTTAAAAATATATACATACCTATGCTCCACCCGCAGAAATTGCAATTCAGGTCAGGGCTAGTGTCAAGGGCTTATGGGTTTAGAAAAGCTTCCCAGGTGTTTCTGATATGCACCACTGATTAAGAACCTTTGGGAACAACTGGTCAAAATATAAAAAGGCCTCAAATTCCTGATATGGTCAGCGTGAGTTCTCTGCATGAACAGTCTGTTTTCTAAGTAGGGTTCAGGGGGTATAAGGTCTCCCAGACATACCAGACTGTGGCTCCTAGCCTAGTAAGGAGGTCAAGAACCCAATATATTCAGCTGTTAATCCCCATAATCTTACATGTTACCTTACATAGTGGGTGCAGTGGTTCAGAGAGTGATTTGGGAGTTAGGTGGCCTGGACTATAATCCTGGCTCTGACACTAGCTGTGTGATTTGGGAAGGACTATTAGTTTCTCTGGGCCTGAGTTTCTTCATCTGTAAAAAAGAGATAATAATATCTACCTCCTAGGATTATTATAAAGATTCATGAGTTCATACGTCTCTTAGCGTGATCCCGGCATCTAATAAAAACCTAAATGGAATAGTAGAATTACTATTACACAGGTAATTCCTGTAGCATTGAATGGGAATTCCCTCCCCTCTCTCACCTCTGAATTTCGTTGTTTTATGTTCTATTCCCCAGGGCTGAAAGAGTTGGGGAGAAAAAGAATAGAATGGGAATAGAAACTTGCTAGGAAAGAAAAGGTATGATTTGAGGCTAAAGGACCCAGCCCAGCCTGAGTTGCTGTGCATTCCCCCTCAGGGGCCAAGAAATATCTTGTTCAAACTTGAGTAGCTCCAGCATTAGGGCTCCCAGACACTGAAAACAGGAAGTATGAGCCCCACTGACAGGGTTGAGCAATGAGGCTGCTAATAATCTTCAGACCATTTCCCAGCCACCACCCGACCCCCAGCCAGCTGTTGTCTCTTCCCCACAATCTTAGATCTTGCTCAGGACTGGCATACCCCAGTCATTTCTCCAGCAACCAGTTTCATCGCTCCAAATCGTCACCTCCGAGATTACCTTCTTTTAGTGCTTCCATGACTGAGCACTGTGCTAAATTCTTCACATGTTGTCTGAGTTAATCCTCACAACAATCCTCTGAGGAAGGAACTATCATTAGCCCTGATTAACAGTAGAGAAAACGGAGGCACAGAGAGACTCAGTGACTTGCACAAGGCAATGCAGCTGCAGATGCAAAGATCCAGGATTCAAAGCTGGCTCCTGAGCCCACGTGCCCAGCACTGCGACATATCACCTCTCAGGAGGGCCCAAATGGGGGAGTAGAGAGCTCCCCTCCTTTCAAGCATCCTACTTCAGGAATGCTAGATTTCTTGCCAAGTATGTCAGGGTTCTGTTGATGTGAAATGTCCGTATATCAACCCTCCTACATAAGAATGCTTTCCTCTTAAACAATTCCCAGGCCAGGCTCGGCGCCCATAGCTCAGTGAGTAAGGTGCCGGCCATAAACCCTGAAGCTGGCGGGTTCAAGCCCGGCCTGGACCTGCTAAGACAACAATGACAACCACAAACAAAAAAATAGCTGGGCATTGTGGTGGGCCCTGTAGTCCCAGCTACTCAGGAGGCTGAGGCAAGAGAATCGTTTAAGCTCAAGAGTTTGAGATTTCTGTGAGCTGTGACACTCTACTGAGGGCAACATAGTGAGATTCTGCAGGCCAGGGAAGGAGACCATATTCAGTCACCAGTTTCAAAGTATAACTTCACCCCTCTCAAGCTAACCTCAGGCTCTCTGCTGAAATCTGGTTTCATTGAAGTGGTTTCCGTTTTCACCAGAAGCCCTCCTTCTGAAATATTCTGCAGCCCTCTGTGTTATCAGGACTCAACCTGATTTCCACGTATGCTCTGCCTTTCCCAAGTCAGCACCTCACAACAGCCACACCCCTGCATATACCCCTCCACACCCACACCCATTGCATCCATCTTCTACACCAGCAGGAAACAGTTGAGCCCTCCCTGTGAATCAGATGCAGTGAGAGGAGTTGCTGAGATGTTTCTTTAAAATATCAGTTCTATGAGATATTATATAACATCCATTTATCCTTTTCATTTTGTAGGAGCAGCGTCTCTCTACGTTGTCTAGGCTGGTCTCAATTTTCTAGGCTCAAGTGATCCTCCTGCCTTAGCTTCCTGAGTAGCTGGGACTATAGGTGTGGACCTGGCCACCCACACAAAGATGTGCAACTCCATGGTTTTTAGTGCATTTGTCACCCTACAAAGAAATTCTGTCCCCGTAGGCAATCACTCCCTTTTTCTCCCCAACTCTTTCAGCCCTGGGTAACCCCTGATCTACTTTCTGTTTCTTCTACAGATTTGCCAATTCGGGGCATTTTAGAATCAATGGAATCCTGTAATACATGGTCCTTTGTAACTGGCCTTAAGCTCTATCCAGATCCACTTGGGCCTTCAAACATGAACAGAAATTTGCCAAACAAGGAGGAGAAAGACATTTTAGGCGCAGGAAAGATCATGGAGGCATGAAAAGGCAAGGTGCTCTCAGGAAATGAAGAGTAGACTGTTGCAGGAGAAAAGAATCTAGGATGCAGTGAACATGCAGAGAGTGGGGATGGGGATCCAGCTGATAAGCACCCTGAGGCAGGGCTGAGTCCCAGCAGTGAGAACTCGTTCTGCTCAGTTACTAAGCAGCTGCTGTCCTAAGATCCTCTCCACGGGGTTCCCTGCCCTTAGCCTCTGTCCACTTCTTCATGATCCAGAGACCACAGAGTTAATGCCTGGCACGGGAGGGGCCCCTGAGACCCTTCCCTCCTCCAGCTGTCAGTCAGAGTGTTGTTACTGGGAATCCTTGGAAGTTAAAATATTTCGAATATCATCTCTTGCTCTTAGGTATTATTTTTCAAAACCTAGAAAGTTAATTAAGGTCAAAGACTCATAAAAAAGATTTTTTTAACTAAACATTTTCACCCAATTATAAAAATAACTATAAAAGTAAAATTCTTTCAGGGCAGTGCCTGCAGCTCAGTGTGTAGGGTGCCGGCCCCATATACTGAGGGTGGCGGGTTCAAACTCGGCCCTGGCCAAACTGCAACAAAAAAATAGCTGGGCGTTGTGGTGGGCGCCTATAGTCCCAGCTACTTGGGAGGCTGAGGCAAGAGAATCGCCTAGGCCGAGCAGTTGGAGGTTGCTGTGAGCTATGTGACGCCACGGCACTCTACTGAGGGCAATAAAGCAAGACTCTGCCTCTACAACAACAACAAAAAAAAGTAAAATGCTTTCATAGCATTCCACAACCATGTTTTTTTTTTTAATTGAGACTGAGTCTCTCTATGTTGCCCTTGGTAGAGTGTTATGGCATCATAGCTCACAGCATCCTCAAACTCCTGGGCTCAAGTGATTCTTCTGCTTCAGCCTCCCAAGTAGCTGGGACTACGGCTTCCTGCCACAAGTCCTGGCTATTTTTCGGTTTTAGCCGGCCCCAAGCTGGATTCAAACCCATCAGCCCTGGTGCATGTGGCCAGCGTCCTACCCACTGAGCTATAGGTGCTGCCTCCACAGCCATTGTTAACATGTCTGGATTCTTGGGTTTTCTTTGCAATCCCAACTTCCTCTACTTGGATGTTGGCTTCCCTAAAGTCTGATCCTAAACCTTCTCCTCTACCCACCCAAACTTTCTCCCTCACAATCTCATTCACACCAAGGCTTAAATTACCACAAATAAACAGATGACTCACAAATGCTTATCTCCAGCCAGACTTCTCCTCTGCCCTCCAGACTCTTATATGTTATTGTCTACACCCCTTTTGGATGTCACACACAGGCCCTCTCAAAGTCAGCCTGCCATTGGTCCTGTTCTTCATGCCCCAACCTGGACTTCTTCCATCACTCTCCGTCTCAGATGATGGTACCACATCCATTCAGTTATGGAAGCCAGAATCTTGAGGCTTCTCTCTCCTTGCCTCCTTCATCCCCTCCATCCCCAAATCCTGGAAGTTTGCCTAATATCTCTTGAAGTCCTCCATGCCTGTCCCTCTCCACCACCATCATTAATTGAGCCCAAACCACCATCAGATCTCCTCTGGATTCCTGCACTAGCTTCCCAGCTGGCTTCTCCCATTGACTCTGTCTCTCCCTACACTACCTCCCACATCCCTACCGTTCCATTCTGTTCGCCTAAAGCAGAGTAATCTTCTGAAAATGCAGATATTCTGACTGACTTCCAGGGCTCCTTAACAGTGACCTGCAAGCTTTTACAGGGTCCACTCCCTGCCTCTGCTCTTACCTCCACCTGCCACCAACTCCCCCAGGTTGGACCTACTCAGCCATTATTTTACTGATCAATTCTTCTTCAACCACGGGCCCCTTGTACACGATATTCTGTCTGCCTGGGGCTTCTTCCTGACTTTCTTGGGCTAGTTAAGTTCTTCCTCATGCTTCAAGATCATTTCTTCAAGGAAATCTTTCCTGGACCTCTGGTATCTATATAAGATCCCACTATTTTGTCTATAGTCTCACTGTACATTGTACCACCTCTTTGATACACTTGTCACTGTTGCAATTTTACCTTTGCTGCATTATTATTTGATTAATGTTTATTTTTGCCCCCACTAAATTATAACTTCCATGAGGTCAAGGACAGTGTGTTATGGATCACCATTGTATCCCCAGCAACTATAATAGTATGATGTTTGGAATATAGAAGACATTTAATAAATATTCATTTAACGAGTGCATTCTGGTATATTTCCTTTTGTCTTTTCCTCTATATGCTTCTTTTTTACATAGTTGTGCTCACATTCCATACATAAATTTGAATATTATCCTTTTCCTTTGACTATTTTTTCATTAGCCTTTTCTTATGGTATCAGAAATATCTCCAAGCTTTATATGTACAATGTGGTTAATAATAACACTCATCTGACCTAACTTTCAGGTTTGATGTATCATAGATAAAGTATGTGAAAGTTCTTTGTATAAACTATGTGTACATATGAGACAGTATTATTTGCATTTCAAATGAGATGTTGGTTGCATTTATCATTGGTGCTTCCCACAACTGCCTTTATACCTTTTTTCTCAGGCATTATTTTTGGTGCCCTTGTTCTGCTTGATCACCTGGTTAAGGCCTAAAATAATTTATTAACTTTAATGTCCTACCAGCCCAAGGAGGTTTGCATTTTTTAAAAGGACCACTAAAAGAAGGGCACTCTTAGCCAACATTGACAAGGTTTGGGGACTGGAAGAGGACTCAAGAGGTTCAATGATTCATTGATTCATCCTGTATTCATTCATGGGACAAACACTTAACTGGGAGTTGGTCATTAGCCTAGCATTGTGCTGCATAGTGGGTATACAGACGAGGGCCCCAGTCTCAACCACAGTGACCTAAAGGTCAAGTCAGGGAAGAGACATGTAAATGAATAGAATATGGTGACAGCATTGCGGTGAGGAAGATGTACGACGTGGGCGCGGAGGGATAAGAGAGCAAGGAAGAGGTGACCTGGAGGGAATCTCGGAGAGCCAGTACAGGAAGTAAAAATGCTGCTCTGAGCAGAGGAGCATGTACAAAGGTAAAAAGGAAGGAGGGAGCATGGGGCACTCAAGGAACTGTAGATAGTTCAAGTGTGTCTGCGCGAGGCTAGGGTATGGCTGGGATTGAAGAAAAGATTTGGCTGGAACCTAAGTGCTTAGAGCAGTGGTTCTCAACCTTCCTAATGCTGCGACCCTTTAATACAGTTCCTCATGTTGTGGTGACCCCCAACCATAAAATTATTTTCGTTGCTACTTCATAACTGTAATTTTGCTACTGTTCCGAATTGTAATGTAAATATCTGATATGCAAGAGACCCCCAAAGGGTCGCGACCCACAGGTTGAGAACTGCTGGCCTAAAGGACCTTGCCTGCCATATGAAGGACTTTGTTATTTTTGTGAAGGGGAATAGTTAAAGAGTTTGGAGTTCGGGGTGATGGCTCACACCTGTAATCTGAGCACTCTGAGAGGCCAAGGTGGGAGGATCACTTGAGGCCAGGAGTTTCAGACAAGCCTGAGCAAGAGTGAGACCCCATATCTATAAAAAGTAGAAAAACCATCCAGGTGTCATGGTGGGTGCCTGTAGTCCCACCTATTCTGGAGGCTGAGGCTAGAAGATCACTTGAATCCAGGAGTTTGAGGTTGCAGTGGGCTAAGATGATATAACACTGCACTCTAGCTGGGGTAACAGTGAGACTGTCTTAAAAAAAAGGAGTTTGGAACAGTGTGAAAGATTGATTAAAGGAAAAGTTGTAGGTCAGGGTGACACTGTGAGCAGGAAATCCAGTTTGGAGGCTATGACAACTAGCCAAGTAGGAGCTGAAATGCACCTGAACCAGGACTGGGGCAATGGGGTACCAGAGGAGGGTACAGACACAGGAGATTTTGTGGAGTTAGGATAGACTTGGTGCCTGGCTGGGGGTGGGGAAAAGAGGTATCATTTGGTTTGATCTCTAGTCTTTGGGCAGATAAGGTAACTGTAGAATTTTACAGGTGAGAAACTGAGGCTCCACCATAAGTGGTTCCCTAAAGCAATATCTAGGTAGTTGGCCCAGCTAGAGTTATCACTGGTGGGATTTTGGGCATCAGTACCTCGGGGCAGCCAGTCTGCTAATGACGTCCAGTCTGCTAATGACGTTCCTGACTCTGTCTAGCCAATTGGAGAATTCCCCCATTACCATAATCAGCAAGCAGTGATGACATCCTAACTTACAGGGCTGATGCTTGTTCCCCTAATTTAACCCCAGGCCTATTCAGCCCCGTGACTGTGGCTCCAACTCCAGGAACTTGTCCCAAACCTCCTAATCCTGTGATGTGCTGTTAGTGAACGAGTGGGTGGGTCTGTGGTGTGTTTAAGGAGATCAGCAGATGCCCTATCTGTTTGCCTTCTGACTTCCTTGAACGGAAATGTGACTTCTGGTGTTTAAACAGATCATATGCACTCAGCACACGGCCAACTTCTAGCATACAGAGTGTGGGAATGGAGCAGATCTTCTAAGGACTCCGGCTGGTGGGGTTCTCAGCCTGCTCTCCGCTTTCCTCTTTTCTGTGGTCTGCCCAGTGCCCTTAATTTCTCACTCCTTCCGCATATAAAGGAAAGGCAGTGACTTCTCTCTTTCACCTGACTCTGCCCATCCTCACCCTATAGTCTTTTCAGCTCTCTCTCCCCAGAGCACACACGCAAACTGGGGTTAATGCCATTGGAGAGCTCCAGCTAGTTTGGCTTTTCCCTTTAATTATCTTTGTGACATGCATCAGCCTCAACTTCAAATTTTCTCTTATTCCTGACTACATCTGTACATTTATCACTGCCACAGGCTGAGAGGAAAGCACTTTAATCCTATTGGGGCCAGACGTTTGTGTGGTATGTGGAGTTAACAGCTATTGATCAGATCCCTTTTATGCTCCCTCTGTGGGGGAGACTAGTTAGAGATTTTCAGATTGGAAATCCAGGGGAGATAAAAAGTCAGATGGGAGAGTGAGGATGTTGGTGGGGCAGTATGGACCTTAGTGTTGTTACATCAATTTCTTATTGCTTCTCTAAGAAACTTAAAGGCTTAAAATAACACAAATCTGGGCGGCACCTGTGGTTCAGTGGGTAGGGTGCCAGCCCCATGTACTGAGGGTGGAGGGTTCAAACCCGGCCCTGGCCGAAGTGCAACGAAAAAATAGGCAGGCATTGTGGCAGGCGCCTGTAGTACCTGCTACGGGGGAGGCTGAGGCAAGAGAATCGCCTAAGCCCAAGAGTTGGAAGTTGCTGTGAGCTGTGACGCCACAGCTCTCTACTGAGGGAGATAAAGTGAGACTCTGTCTCAAAAAAATAAAACAAAACAAAACCACAAATCCATTATTTCACAGTTCTGAAGGTCAGATATCCAAAATAGGTCAGCAGGGCTGGGTTCCTTCTGGAAGCTGTAGGAAAGAATCTATCTCCTTGCTTTTTCTAGTTTCTGAAGGCTTCCTGCATTCCTTGACTCACGACCTCACATCACTGTGACCTCTGCTTCTATTATCACAATCTTTCTTACTTTGACCCTCCTGTTTCCTTCTTATAAGGATTCCTTCATATCTGTGATTACATTGTCTCCACCAAGATAACCAAGGATAATCCCCTAATCACAAGACCCTTAATTTAATCATATTTGTGAAACTCTTGTTTTCATGCGAGCTAATATATTCACAGATTCCAGGGATTAGGATGTGGGTATTTTGGGGACAGCCTACCACAGTCTGCCCTCTGGCCCTCAAAGATTCACATTTATCTGGCTTGGCACCTGTAGCACAGTGGTTACGGCGCCAGCCACATACCACAAGGCTGGCGGGTTCAAATCCAGCCCGGGCCAGCTAAACAACAATGACAACTATAACAAAAAAATAGCTGGGTGTTGTGGTGGGCGCCTGTAGTCCCAGTTACTTGGGAGGCTGAGGCAAGAGAATTGCTTAAGCCCGAGTTTGAGGTTGCTGTGAGCTGTGATGCCATAGCACTCTACCCAGGGTGATAGCTTGAGACTCTGTCTCAAAAAAAAAAAAAAATTTCACATTTATCTCATATGCAGAATACATTCAACTCAACTCATCCCAGCATCACCCCAAATCTCACCCCATTATAGCGTTAACTCAAAGTCCCAAATCTCATCAGTTCAAACCCCCCACACTCATTATCTAAATCTAAATATTGCAAGGTGAGATGATAGCTATAATCTACTGTGAGGTGTAATTCTTCCACGTCTGTGAACATGTGAAACTCAAGAAACATTTTTACCTCCTCCAAGGGACAGGCATAGAATAACAGTTATAAATATACCATTCAAAAAAGGAGACGATGAAAGGAAAAGAAGTCACTGGTCTCATATCATTTTAAAATCCAGCTGGGAAAAATCCTTCAGGTTTTAAGGCCTGAGAATAATACTGTGTGGTTCAAGGTTCTGTCTTCTGGGCTTATCCCATCCGTCCTTGGAGTCATTCTTCCTCTTTCTAGAAGGGTAACTCATGTTCACAGCTGAGCAATTTTTTTGGCCCGTTTGCTACCTGTAGAATTTTGGGAATCCAACAACCTTCTTTCATTTTATTCTCTTTCTGTTCTTTTTGGTCCAAGCTGGCAGTGTTTCTGCTAGTATTAATTTCTTAAGAACCTTATGAATTTCTCATGAATCACAGACATTCACTTCTTTAGACAAGAAGGATTTCCACAGATCCTTCCTGGATAATCCCATCTATAGATGGCTGAGGGGACCCATTAATCATAGCCTAATATTTTCTTTTTTTCTTTTTTTTTGTAGTGTTTTGGCAGAGGCTGGGTTTGAACCCGCCACCTCCGGCATATGGGGCTGGTGCCCTACTCCTTTGAGCCACAGGCGCTACCCATAGCCTAATATTTTCAAAGAACCCTCATTGTGACTGAGCTTATGATCCTTCCAAAGCACTAGCAAGAGTATGTTCTGCACACCCGTGGCCTTCTCTCCAGAGCATTCTTTCCTAATAGCGAGTCTCCTAACTTTGGGCTCTTTTCAATCTGGGTGGGTTGAGAATTTCCCAAGTCCCCAAGTCCTAATTCCTTTTTGCTTACAATTTTCCTCTTAATTTATCTCTTTTCTCTCAAATTTTATCACAAACAGCAAGAATAAACCATGCTGCATATTGAACACTTTGCTTGGAAATCTCCTGAGCTAAATATTTAAGTTCATTGCTTACAACTTCCCCTTTCCACATAACAGCAGGACACAATTCAGCTACATTTTCTTCTTCTGTATAACAAGGACCACTGTGCTTCCTTTAGTATAAAATGTTTCTCTGGCTTAGCACCTGTAGCACAATGGTTACAGCACTGGCCACATATACCCAGGTTGATGGGTTCGAACCCAACTAAACAACAATGACAACTGCAACAACAACAACAAAAATAGCTGGGCATTGTGGCAGGTGCCTGTAGTCTTGGGAGGCTGAGGCAAGAGAATTGCTTAAGCCCAAGAGTTTGAGGTTGCTGTGAGCTGTGACGCCACAGCACTCTACCGAGGGTGACATAGTGAGACTCTATCTCAAAAATAAATAAATAAAATAAAATATTTCTCACTTTCCTATAAGCACTTACAAGCAGCACCTTTCATGTCCATATTTCTACCAGCATTCAGTTCATGATGATAAGGTATTACGTAAGACAATATAGGTTTTCCCTACTGTATTCCTCACTTCCTTTTAGGGGAAAGGGAATAGAGTCTTGTCCTGTGGCCTGGACTAGAGTACAATGGTGTGATCATAGCTCACTGTAACCTCAAATTCCTGGGTTTAAGTGACTCTCCTGCCTCAGTCTCCCCAGTAGCTGGGATAACAGGTGCATGCCACCATGCCCAGCTTATTTTTAATTTTTTTTGTAGAGATGGGATCTCATTCTTGCTCAGGCTGGTCTCAAACTCTGGCCTCAAGCAATCCTCCCACCTTGGCTTCTCAAAGCGCTAGGATTACGGGTGTGAGACACCATGTCTCACCCCTCACTTCCTTTTGATCCTTCACCAGCAGTTTTTATCATCCTTAGTTCAAGGCAATCTAGATTTTTTTCTATCATAGTCCTTAATATTCTTCCATCTACTTCCTACTGCCCAATTCCAAAGCCACTTGGTTTTTAGGTACTTATTACATTAGCACTCTGTGCCTAGTACTAACATCTGTATTGATTTCCTATTGTGCAGTAAGAAGAGATCACACAGGGCAGGTGTGGTGGCTCATGCCTGTAATGCTAGCCCTCTTGGAGGCCGAGGCAGGTAGATTGCCTGAGCTTAGGAGTTTAAGACCAGCCTGAGCTAAAGCGAGACCCCCTCTCTATAAAATTGTGGCAGGCATCTGTAGTCCCAGCTACTTGAGAGGCTGAGGCAAGAGGATTGCTTGAGCCCAAGAGTTTGAGGTTGCTGTGGACTAAGATGCCATGGCACTCTACTAAGGGTGACCAAGTAAGACTCTGTCTCAAAAAGAAAGAAAGAAAGAAAGAAAGAAAGAAAGAAAGAAAGAAAGAAAGAAAGAAAGAAAGAAAGAAAGAAAGAAAGAAAAAGAAATGATGGCTTGGCGCTTGTAGCTCAGCAGCTAAGGCACCACCCACATACACCAGAGCTGGCAGTTTCGAATCCAGCCCAGGCCTGCCAAACAGTAATGACAACTCCAACCAACAAATAGCCAGGCATTGTAGCGGGCATCTGTAGTCCCAGCTACTTGGGAGGCTGAGGCAGGAGGATTGCTTAAGCCCAAGAGTTTGAGGTTGCTGTGAGCTGTGAAGCCACAGCACTCTACCCAGCTGTCTCAAAAAAAAAAGGGGGGGGGGAGTCATATGCTCAGTGGCTTAAAACAACACAAATGTATTATTTTACAGTTCTGGAGGTCAAAAGTCCAAAATGGGTCAGCCAGGTCTAGAAACTCTAGGCCAGTGATTTTCAATCAGAGTGCCACGAAAAATGTTAAAGATCATTAATTAAATTATTTTTGAAAGAGGGCTGGACATGGTGGTTCATGCATATAATCCTAGTACTCTGGGAGGCTGAGGCAGGTGGATTGCTTGAGCTCAGGAGTTGGAGACCAGCCTGAGCAAGAGCAAGACCCTGTCTCTACTAAAAATAGAAAAACTAGCAGGGTGTCATGGCAGGCACCTGTAGTCCCAGCTACTCAGGAGGCTCAGGGAAGCTGAGGCAAGAAGATCGCTTGAGTATAGGCATTTGAGGTTGCTGTGAGCTATGATAGCCTGGCACTCTACCCAGGGCGACAATAAGACTCTCTCTCTCTAAAAAAAAATCACTTTTGAAAGAAGTTCAAAACGCAGTAAGTATATTCTTTCTTTTACTCTTTTTTTTTTTTATCCACATAATTTAAGTGTACTTCAAAAGTATAACCATAAGTTCAAGTGTGCTGTGAGATAAAAAAGGTTGAAAAACACTGCTCTGGGAAGACTCTGGTTCCTTGCCTTCCAGTTTCTAGGGGTTCTTTGCATTCCTTGGCCTATGGCCCTGAACCTCTCTGAACTCTGCTTCCGTCATGGTATCCCTTTGCTTACTCTGGCCCTTCTGTTTCTCTCATAAAGACCCTAGTGATTACATTGGGTCCACCAGAATAATCTCCCCATCTCACGATTGTTAACCTTCTAACATCTGCAAAGTCTCTTTTGGCATGTAAGGGAATGTATTCATAGATCCCAGGGATGAGGATGTGGACAACTTTGGGAGAACATTATTTAGCCTACGCTAGTCAGCACAGATTAAGCAGAGTGGAAGAAGTGGGTGAGGTGCACAGGCAGAGGGGAAACATTGGTCAATGGTTACAACGTTATATTTAGATAGGGAGAGTGAGTTCTGATATCTATTACACAGACTGTGACTATAGTTAACCATGACTTTGTGTATTTCAGATTATGAGACTGACATGCTGTCTGCTGTGTTAAGAGGGTACTTGTATCATATATTACAAAATAGCTTAAACAGGAGATTTTGACTGTTCTCACCACAAAGAAATGATGAATGTTTGTGGTGATGGATTTGCTAATTAGCTTGATCTGCTCATTTCATAATACATTCGTTCATGCATCGAAACATCACATTGTACCCCACAAATGCATACAATTATTAACTTAAGAAAAAGTCAAGCAGAGGTGGAGATCGCTAATCCATAGTCCAGCCCCTTCCAAGGTGGGGATGGTCACCTCTGGTCAGCTCCAGGAAGTCCCTGGCATGGCTAAAAATTTGGTCAGCCACTGACACTGCCTTGGGATCAGCACTCTTACCCTCAGGATTCCTCAGGCCCTCAACTTCTCAACTCAGAGGGGAGAACAGAAGTGATACTGTTGTTACCACGCCTAGGTCTATGGGCCTCTACCAGGCTTTCTCAGGAAAGTTGTGGTTTGCCTACTGGGTGGGTTTTGCCTACTGGGAGATGCAGACCAAGATGGCCAGTTCCCTGTGGGTGGAGGGGAAAGAGGGGAAGAGTGGGAGGAGGAGGAGAGAGAGGAAGAGATGTCAGACAACAAAGGAGCCCTCAGCTCTTGATTCTCTACCCCAGGGACTCCAAAATCCTTCACAGAGCAGCAGGCGTTCTTAGCACCCAGGTTCAAACTTGGGGTGTCCCTGGAACCCCCAACACCTTATTCCCAGTGGCTACTTTCCTTCCTGGGAAGGCAGATGTGTCATGTTGAGCAGCTCTCCCTCCCTGGCACCTATGTGATGACTCAGATCCCAGGTAAAGCCCAACCCAATGGGAAATGACTAAGCATTGAAGTTCCCTTCCTCTCACTGGGGAGGGAGGAGGAAGCCTGAAGCTGTGTCTGACCCTCCCCCTCCATTTCTCAAGGTAGTGGGGGAGAGGGTGGGGCTCTGCAGGTGACAGTGCTCCAGAGGTGACCCCTAAAGCATCTTGTCCCCGCAGTTTAGCTTCTACGATGTGTGTGTGTCCTTTGTGTCTTCCTGCCCTGATGCTGGAGAGCTGTATGTTTGTTTCCTGCCCCAGTGAGTCCTTTTTTGTTGATTAGGGAGGGTGGGATTTGGGCCATGGGGAGGACTTTTGCTGACTGCACAAACTGGAGTCCTGTCAGTGAGATAGTCCAGTCTTACAATTACAAAGCCTCCATTTAAAATGCACGGCCCTGGGCCAGGTTCAGTGGCTCCCACCTGTAATCCTAGCTCTCTGGGAGGCTAAGACTGGAGAATCACTGAAGCTCAAGGCTTCAAGACCAGCCTGTTGTCTTGAAGCCTTGTTTGTCTGGTCAACGACAAACAAGTGAGACCCCATCTCTACTAAAAATAGAAAAATTAGCTGGGTGTTGTAGCAGGTGCGTGTGGTCCCATCTACTTGGAGGCTGAGGCAGGAGGATTGCTTGAATCCAGGAGTTTTAGGTTGCTGTGAGGTGGGCTGATGCCATGCTAGCCTGGACAACAGTGAGATTCTGTCTCAATAAATAAATAAATAAAATGAAATGTACAGTCCCATGGGGGTGGGGTACTGGCTCATACCTGTAATCCCTGCACTTTGGGAGGCAAAGGTGGGAGGATCACTTGAGTCTAGGAGTTTGAGATCAGACTTGGCAACAAAAAATTAAAAAATTAGCCAGCCAGGATGGCACATGCCTATAGTTCCAGCTACTCAAGAGGTTGAGATAGGAGGATTGCTGGAGCCCAGGAGTTTGAAAGCTGCAGTAAGCTATGATTATTACATCACTGCACTCCAGCCTGGATGACAGAGCAAGATTCTGTCTCAAAAACATAAAATAAAATTCATCTGGACTCTCCCTAGAAGGTTGCGTGAGAACTGGTAATAGAATTGCCTCCAAGATAGAAAACCAAATAGTGGAGGATGGGGAAGGAAGACCTACTTTTCTCCACACATCCTTTGATAACTTTTAAATTTTGCTTTGGTTCCAAGTACTATCTATTCAAATGGAAAGAATAATACGTGGTTACCTTGAAAGAAAGAGAGTCCTTTTTCATATTAGTGTTAAAGCACTTCATAAAGTTAGTCGTTGACCAGACAAACATTATGGAGATTATGGAGACCCCATTGGATGTCAGCCGCGGTGCTTGGTTTTGGAGACTCAGCATCCTCTAGACAGCATCCCTTGCCTCACAGAGATCCCAGTTCAGACAGACAAGTAAGTGATGGCCGTGCAGTGTCAGAGGCATGATGATGGGAAGTACAGACACCAGGGAACCGCAAAAGAGGCCCAGACCTGGGAAGGAAAAGCCTTGTAGGCCCCGATGATGTCCAAGCTGAGACCTCCCAAGGCATGGGAGTTTTTCAAAGGGGAATAGCTCCAGGCATAGGAACAATACAACATATGCAAGGACTGCAGGGGCCATAAAAAACTTGGCCGCTTCCCTGGAATTACAAGCAGTCCACAGGTCTGGGCAGTACCAAGTTTGGAAGGGGTGTATGGAAAAATGATGCTAGAGAGGTAAAGGTCAGATCTGAGAGTGTTTTACAACTTAGCATAAGGCCAGTTAGTGGTCACCTTGAAAACAAGTGTAGAGCCCTGGGGGACGGGGATTAATAATAATCCACACATATTAGAATGCTCTGATGTGCCAAGCATTGCAATCTTTTCACAAGTTAGCTCATTTGATCCTCCCAACAAACCCCTGAGATTTTTACTATAATTTTTCTCTATTTTATGCGAAAGAAAACTGAAATTCAGAGAGGTTCTATTCAGCAGAAACTGTTATAGAGTCACAAAGGAAACAGTATGGATGTCTGGACACACCACTAACCCGAGCAGAGAGGGGGTCTCACGCAGACATGCCCACAGTCTGCCCTGCCAGCTCCCCATTCAGACAGAGCCGTGGTTCTTTTTTTTTTTTTTTTTTTTTTTTTTTTTTCTAAGAGAGTCTCACTATGTTGTCCTTGGTAGTGCCATGGAGTCAGAGCTCACAGCAACCTCAAACTCTTGGGCTTAAGCAGTTCTCTTGCCTCAGCCTCCCGAGTAGCTGGGACTACAGGCGCCCGCCACAACACTTGGCTATTTTTTGTTGCAGTTATTGTTGTTTAGCTGGCCGGGGCTGGGTTCGAACCTGCCACCCTCAGTGCATGTGGCTGGTGCCATAACCACTGTACTACGGGCACCGACCCAGAGTGGTGGTTCTTAATGAGGATGAGGATTAGGCCCCTCAAGAGACATTTGACAGGGAACATTTTTGATTGTCACAACTGGGAGGATGCTACTGGCATCTAGTGGGTAACTAACATCCTACAATGCCCAGGTCAGCTATACACTGCAAAGAATTATCTGGTTCAAAATGTCTACAGTGTCCTGCAATACTGAAAAAGTTGTTGAGGGCAGGCACAGGGAGGAAGCCAAAAGGCAAGTGTGAGAGTTTTAGAAGGGACTTTTCTTTTTTTGAGACAGAGCCTCAAGCTGTTGCCCTGAGTAGTGTGCCGTGGCAACACAGCTCAAAGCAACCTCCAACTCCTGGGCTCAAGTGACTCTCCTGCCTCCGCCTCCCAAGTAGCTGGGACTACAGGTGCCTGCCACAACGCCTGGCTATTTTTTTTTTTTTTTTTTTTTTTTTGGTTGCAGCCATCATTGTTGTTTGGCAGACCCAGGCTGGATTCGAACCTACCAGCTCAGTGTATGTGGCTAGTGCCTTAGCTTCTTGAGCCACAGGTGCCAAGCAGGAAAGGACGTTGTTTTAAAAGGCTTTGTAAGTACTGTACTTACAGCAGGAAGAAGACAGGAGTCAGCTACCACAAAGCCCGGGATGGACACGGCACATCCTTTCCCAGTACGTTCCTGCAGCTCCCAAGCAGCAACCTTAAGAGCTCAGAGAAAACTGCTAATAAATTATCCTAGTTATCCAGAGCTTACTATGAAGGGTTTCCTGCCATCCCACAGTATCCCTATTAAGAGGTCCTAGCCAAGGTGGCGAACTCCTCACAAACATTCTGACAGGACAGGGCTCCCAGCTCTGAGCCTGTGGAGACATGGTACCCAAGCCCAATATTTCTGGTCAATGAATAATTTCAAGGAATTGTAACATGAGCAGCTAGGAAGCCAGAGACCTCAGGCCCTCATTGCCTGAATCTGAATTCTTGCAAGTCCCTTAATAGCATAACTTAATATACCTTCACCTGTGTTGACAAAAGACATTAATTAGGTGGGTCCCAGCTGCCTATTCATTGATTTAACATGCTAGCCAGCAGTTCTCAACTTGTCTTTCAACCTATAAACTTGAGAATGTGTACAGGCCTTTTGAGAAAGCATATAAGAGCTTATAGGATGAGCCAACAGGCTGCCTTAGTTTCGAGGATCTGTTGTTACTGGTTTCTTGGACTCCCGAGTGCTTTAAATCCTGCAGATTTCCTGGTTCCTGATCTTTAAATCAACTTTTAACTATTTCTCTTGTGGTTTTTGTTTGGCTCTCTGGTTTGACTTGCAATATATTAATACATGTCTGTTCCAATGGGGTTTTCCAGCAATCTGTGGCCATGTCCCGGGCCCGTGTGAGCCATCAAAGTCTTGCCTCAGTCACCCTTTTCCAGCTTACCTTGCCCATAGTCTCAGCCCTGAGAGCAGGAACGAACTTGCTCTTGGGCCTGGGATTTAAGAGTTCTTAGGAAGGTCCATGCTTTTCATCCATCTGAAAACTGTTAGTTAAATTCTTCTTAATATCTTAAGTTTTCCAAGTATCCACATGGGAATTCTGTGTTATGTTAATAAATAGCAAGTGGAACAAAAGGTTTTTGTAGCCAAATAAGTTTGGGGAATGCTTGTCTATAACAAGGCTTCTCAGAGCATTTAATATGGCCTAAACAGACTAAAAGTCCATAAAAGGAATTTATACAGCTCACACTGGGCACAGGGGCTCATGCCTATAATTCAAGGACCTTGGGAGGTTGAGATGGGAGGATCACTTGAGGCCAGGTCAGGGTTAAGACCACACTGAGCAACATAGTGAGATCTGCCTCTCTGCAAAAACTAGAATAAAATAAGCCAGGTGCAATGGCACACATCTGTAGTCTCAGTCAGAGGCTGAGGTAGGAAGATTGCTTGAACCCAGAAATCTGAGGGTACCCTGATCTATAACTGCACCACCACACTCTAGTTTGAGCTTCAGAGCAAGACCCTATTTCGAAGGAAAAAAAAAAAGAGAGAGAAGGAATTTATACAGCTCACAATTTAGTGCCCCGAGCCCCTGGGGCCAGATGTATTTGGAGTTCATAATTTTTTGGTTTAATAAGGTAAAATAATGACTGTGCTATCTATTCCATAGCGCCCAGCAGCATAGGGAAGGCTCTGTAATCAAACATCTACTTCTCCAGCAAAACATATGAATATTCACACTAAGTATGTCAAATAATGAATCTGAAAAGTGATGCATCAATTTAGATTATGTCTTACCCCTGAGTTATTAGAAAACCTTTTAGTTTTCAGGACTTTTTGGACTTCAGCACTGGGATACAGGGTGGTGGATCTGTGATGGATTTGACCTCAGAATCCCCTTTTCCACAGGCACCTAGCAGGACTAGCATTTCACGGGCTCTGAGGATACCCTGAGCTGTTAGTCTCTGCTACAGGAGGGTGAACACCAGGGGTCATTCATGCCTTTAGCCTTATCATCTCCCCTCATGACTAGTTGAGATGAGGACCCTGACCGGGGGACGAGGAGGAAGCTGAGAGCCCAGGCACCATGTATAGATGTGCTCAGGGAGCTGTGGCTCAGCCTCAGGCTCAGGTGACAGAAGGGACACAGAGAAGAGCTGCATTATGGATGTAAGGGTTATCATTGTTTTCTTCTGTGTACTCTTCTGCATTTTTCAGATTTCCTTCAAAACCCACAAGCTCTCTCTCCCTTCTTGTTGTTTTCTACTGTAAGCAGATGCTGCTCTTAGCGTCGCTGCGGAGGGAAGGCCAGTCCAGGGTGCTGCTCATCCCCAGGGCAAGGCACTCACTTCCTGGGAAGATGGCTTCCTGTTATTGTGGCTTCTCCTCAGCCAGGGCCAAGGTGGGGTGGGGTGCACTGCTAAGGCCAGGGTCCCCTGAGTAAGGAGGAGGATGTTGCATTTTGGGAAGCTTTCCAGGAAGACTTCCTACTCTGTCAAAAACAGCACAAACACAGGAAGAGGGCTCTGGGGCCTAAGGAGAGGGGATAACGGACCAGACTTTTGTGATGAAGGCTTATTCACAGAATGGTCAGGAAGCAGAGAAGCCTCCTTCCTTCTGTCCAGCTATTTTCCTCCAGCCAGCCAAGAGCATTTCTCTACTGTGGTGACAGGCGGGGAGCTGAAAGAAAGGGGCCACGGAACTTTTGATGCCCCCCTTCCTCTTCACTCTACACTAAGTATCATACCTCTCAGGGGCCTGGATCATGGAGTGAGCGTTGGAGGGAGTGGTCAGTGGACCAGAAGGGCCATTGGCTAAGTCCTCACATTTACACAGGGCCTCAAATAAAAACCTGAAAAATGTGGGGTCAAGCACTTGTCACGGAGCTATACTCAGCCTCACTCAGTGGGATCAGTAGGACACGCATTCTAAATCCGGTTGCATTATCAGCACTAGAGTGTGCTGTAAATGCATATTATTTTCAGTTTGTGAATTGTCCCACTATGTTACATTATGTATACATGTGTATATACATATATGCACCTAAGTGTGTATGTGTGTGTATAACAGGAGTATGTCACAGCGTTCATTTGCTAAATATAAACATTTCAAGTGTTTTTAGTAACCTTGTAAACCACAATTTTAGTAACCTTGTTTTGGAGTTAAAAAATATATCAGGTGCCTTAAAAATGGAAGTAGTAAACATACTTTTTAAAATGGAAGTAGTCTGATCCTGTCTCCATGTCAGAGTGCCTGTCCTAGCTGGGCACGGGGCCTGAGAGGTCAGGAAGTGGCCTCTGGCTCCTGTGGGAGCCTTTCTCTCAGTGCCCGGCCAGCTCTGGTTTCATCTGCATCACTCTGGCGGCCCCTGCTGGGCTGGCAATGAAAGATGACCCAACATGGGGTGGTGCCCAAACTGGCTGGAAGTGAGCGGCTGACTGGGATGGTTTGCTGAGCAGCGCAAGTACCTTGCGGTCAGAAGGGACTCAAAGAAGATAAGCTTTGTCTTGGTGCCCGTAGCTCAGTGAATAGGGTGCCAGCCACATATACCGAGGCTGGCAGGTTCGAGCCCAGCCTGAGCCTGCTAAACAACGACAACTACAACCAAAAAATAGCTGGGCATTGTGGCGGGCACCTGTAGTCCCAGCTACTTGGGAGGCTGAGGCAAGAGAATCTCTTAAGCCCAAGAGTTAAGGTCACTGTGATGCCATGGCACTCTACCTAGGGTGGCACTCCACTCAGAGCAATAGCTTGAGACTCTGTCTCAAAAAAAAAAAAAGAAATTGTTGGGATAGTGTTGCTGAGGAGGGGACAAGTCCAGGCCTGAGGACAAGATGCCTGGGCCCAAGGACAGAAATGTTCTATAGCTGGGTGGGAGTTCATGACTCAATTTTTCCTCTTCTTTCTGATTCTATATGGTGACCCTAAAGGACCCCACCTATCTGAACAGGGCAGCTATCCCCTTCCACACAGCTGGTCAGATCATGAACTCTCAGACCGAGGGAGAGGGAGCAGGTATTCTTTCTGAGGCCTCCAGGCCAAAGCTGAGTTCTTGGATGGAGCTTTTACTAAAGAACCTTGCTCAGAGAGCATGCAGGAGCCTTCCTCAGCCATTTAATAAAAACGCTTCTTCATTGTCCCTGTAACCTCTGTTATCCCCATGGAAATAAAAGATGGTAGGATTCAGGCCCTACAGCCCTTCCCTGAGCATACTGGTGACCCAGTGGGTCCCAGGGAGCATTTGAGATGAAAATGACACTTAGGAGCCTATGGCTTAGTGCAGCTGCCATGGCTAGTTCCCTGACCGAACCCGATATCAGGCTATTGGGAAGATAGAGCCTTTTAGGTCTGGTAATTGCTCACTTCCAAGGGTCAGGAGTTTTAGTCACCATGAGGAACATATATGGTGGTTTATGCCACCACAGCTTGCCATCCCCCCTTCACCCTGATTCTTACCCAATATTGCAAATAGAAACTCTAAACTATAGAAAAAGCAGCTTAGGGGCAGCGCCTGCAGCTCAGTGGGTAGGGCACCAGCCACAAACACTGAGGCTGGCGGGTTCAAACCCAGCCCGGGCCAGCTAAAAACAACAATGACAACTGCAACAAAAAAATAGCTGAGTGTTGTGGCAGGCGCCTGTAGTCCCAGCTACTTGGGAGGCAGAGCAAGAGAATCATTTAAGCCCAAGAGTTTGAGGTTGCTGCAAGCTGTGACGCCACAGCACTACCGAGGGGGCAGAATGAGACTCTGTCTCAAAAAAAAAAGAAAGAAAAGAAAAAGCAGCTTAGTTTTTATATGATTGAAAACCACTTGTGTGTGTCAAGTTTTGGACGCTTAGGTCTCTGGTACTAGCAGCCTCCCCAGGTTTTGTCTTTCTCTTGTTTTGTGTGTTACCCAGAGCCTACTGGGGGCAGAGCTCACCTCGAAGGTTCATGAGGCAGATTCAGAGGTTCCTGAAATCCTGCCCTCCTCCACTCACAGGTTCGCCTGGGTTGACTTAATAGACCCTTCCCATGGTTGTAAATTTAACCTCTGGAGGGTGGTCAGTTTTATCAATGGACAATAAAAGGGAAAAGCAGATTTATAATAATTTAAAAAGTCCATTTCTAAAACTGTCTATTCAAGGCCAGGCACAGTGGCTCACGCCTGTAATCCTAGCATGCTGAAAGGCCAAGGCAGGTGGATTGCTTGAGCTCAGGAGTTCAAAACCAGCCTGAGCAAGAGTGAGACCTCCTGTCTCTAAAAAACAGCCAGGGGGTGGCACCTGTGGCTCAGTGAGTAGGGCACCGGCTCCATATACCAAGGGTGGCGGGTTTGAACCCGGCCCCAGCCAAACTGCAATAAAAACATAGCCAGGCGTTCTGGCAGGTGCCTGTAGTCCCAACTACTTGGGAGGCTGAGGCAAGAGAATCACCTAAGCCTGGGAGTTGGAGGTTGCTGTGAGCTGTGATGCCATAGCACTCTACCGAGGGCAATAAAGTGAGACTCTGTCTCTAAAACAAAAACAACAAAAAAAAGGATCAAAATAAAATAAATAAATAAATAAATAAATAAAAACAGTCGGGCATTGTGGTAGGTGCCTGTCGTCCCAGCCCCTTGGGAGGCTGAGGCAAGAGGGTCATTTGAGCCCAGGAGTTAGAGGTTGCTGTGAGCTGTGATACCATGGCACACTACCAAGGGTGACAAAGTGAGACTCTATCTCAAAATAAAAAAAAATAGGGTTGGCACTCACAGCTCAGTGAGTAGGGCACCAGCAGCCACATACACCAAAGCTGGCAAATTCAAGCACAGCCTGTGTCTGCTAAGCAATCATGTCAACTGCAACCAAAAAATAGGTGATGTGGCAGGTGCCTACAGTCCCCGCTGCTTGGGAGTCTGAGGCAAAAGAATTGCTTAAGCCCAAGAGTTTGAGCTTGCTGTGAGCTGTGACACCACGTACTCTACTGTTGGCAACACAGTGAAACTCTGTCTCCAAAATAAATAAATAAATAAATAAATAAATAAAAATAAATAAAGCAGTCTATGTGTCTAGGAATCAGGTTTGTTCTGACTCAGGGAGAAGCTAGTTTTGTTGGAAAAATGAATTTTGGTTTTGCAATCAGAAAAATAGTGGAAAACTGAAAGATAATTGAAGAACATGTATTTTTAATCCTTTAATTGTAAAATAAGATATAGAAAAGAATATCACACTATGGGCAGCGCCTGTGGCTCAGTGAGTAGGGCGCCAGCCCCATATACCAAGGATGGAGAGTTAGAACCCAGCCACAGCCAAACTGCAACAAAAAAATAGCCAGGCGTTGTGGCTGGTGCCTGTAGTCCCAACTACTCAGGAGGCTGAGGCAAGAGAATCACCTAAGCCCAAGAGCTGGAGGTTGCTGTGAGCTGTGACGCCACAACACTCTATCAAGGGCAAGAAAGTGAGACCCTGTCTTTAAAAAAAAAAAAAAAAAAAAGGTGGCACCTGTAGCTCAGTGGGTAGGGCACTGACCATATACACTGAGGTTGGGACAGCTAAAATCAACAATGACAACTACAAAAAAGTAAACAAACAAACAAAAACAGCTGGATGTTGTGGTGGGCACCTGTAGTCCCAACTACTTGGTAGAGTGAGGCAAGAGAATCGCTTAAGCCCAAGAGTTTGAGATTGCTGTGAGCTGTGATGCTACGGCACTCTACCGAGAGCAATATAATGAGACTTTGTCTCAAAAAAAAAAAAAAAAAAAAAAAAAAATCACAGTAATCAAATGTTTAGCTTAACTCATTGTTACAAGGCAAAAATCACCCAGGTCAAGAAATAAATTTTTCCATCTTCTGCAGGAGACCCTCTGCATGCTCTGTTTTATCACAACTTCCTCTCTCCTTGCACAAATCCCCAAGATCCTGAATTTTGTAGCAATCAAGATGGATAGTTTGGAAAACAGACTAGACATATAAACCCAAACTAACTACTTTTAACAAATAAGTTAGCAGAAAAGAAGATAGCTTCATTGTTTTTGGATCATGAAAGGTGACTAGAGCTCCAAGAGATTTAGCTGAGGATGAGAGGATGGATCTCAGCAAATAAATTCTATTAATTTCCTGAGAAGTAGCTCAAATCCAGGAAAGTAGACCCTCTGCAAGTAGGAGAAGACATTTGCAATGTCTAAAGCGACACAGTTAATATCTGGAATGTACAAAAAACTCCTGCAGATCAAAAAGAAAAAGGCCTGAAATCCAATGGAAAAGTGAGGATAAAATGAAACAGGAAATCACAGGAGGAAAATCGGAATGTTTGGCAAGTGTGTGAAAAGATGCTCAACCTCAGACATAATCCAAGCAATGCAAATTAAAACATGATATCATTTTTTGTCAATTAGATTGCAATCTCGTGTCCCTATGGAACATAAAGAAGCACATTCATCAAAGGACTGTGCATGAAGTCAAACAAGGGGTTCATCACTGGAGAAATGAAGAAGTAAAATGTGCAAATGCACATACACTTTGCAGTACTGAACAGCAGTCAGCCACAGTGAATTAGGTGTACCCTGAGCCACACGGTAATGTGGCTCTGAGTGAAATATGCATCATCTAACAAAGAAATATAACCAAATCTATGGTATAATATTGTTTATGTAGGCTAACATCATACCTACCACAAAAGAGTTCTGTGTATATTTTAGGAACGCCTATATATCTAAGGACATATATCAAACACATATTACTGAGTCCCTTAGGGGATGGGGAAAAGGATGAATAGGGAAAAAAAATAAGAAAGGGCACCTCCTTACCAAAGGTAAACAGTATATGTACCATAAACTGAAAAGATTTGTTCAACTTCCTGTACTGGGGAAAATTTGTCCTCAAAAACTTTCACACAGATAGTCAAAAGTAAGGGTGTTAGGGCTCGGTGCCTGTAGCTCAGCAGGTAAGGCGCTGGCCACATATACCAGCACTGGTGAGTTCGAACCTGGCCCAGGCCTGCCAAACAGCAACAACTACAACAATAACAACAACAAAAAGTAGCCGGGCGTTGTGGAGGGTGCCTGGGAGGCTGAAGCGAGAGAATTGCTTAAGCCCAAGAGTTGGAGGTTGCTGTGAGCTGTGATGTCACAGCACTCTACCAAGGGTGACATAGTGAAACTCTGTCTCAAAAAAAAAGGGAAAAAAAAAGAGTAAGCGTGTTGGGAGTGACACCTTAATAGCTACAAGAGTTGGTGGCTAGGGCGGCGCCTGTGGCTCAAAGGAGTAGGGCACAGGCCCCATATATCAGAGGTGGTGGGTTCAAACACAGCCCCAGCCAAAAACTGCAAAAAAAAAGAGAGAGAGAGAGTTAGTGGCTAAATAAAATTTGGATTTCAAAGGAAAGACAGCAAAGATCATCGCAAAATGCTTCAGATGTCTTATGGGTACTTCAAGGGGGCACAGGGTTTATGTGGATGAGAAAGAAGGTAAAGGCTCAGGTCCCTGGAGCACATGCAAAGGGAGTCTTGTTTGGAATCACAGTGGCAGGTCTAGTGCAAACACATGCTTAAGGGAAGCAGAGGCTGGAATGACCCTACTCAGAGAGGGAATAGGGAGTAGGATTTATTTGGTCAAAGGAGTCTTTGGGGAGGCTTCACATTTAGGGGTCCCTAAAAGAGTATATGGAGAAATGTGTAAGGAAAGCAAACATTTTGTCTAAAAGCAAGGAAACAGCAACAAAAATAGTAGGAAGGTATTCTGACCCCTCGTTAGCATTACACATGGTGGGGGAAGAAAAGGAACAATTTAAGAAACGGTTGAAATTTGTAAAACCTTTTTTGCCTAAATACAGTGTGGTATCCTGGAACAGAAAAAAAGCCATTTAAGTGGGAAGGCTAGTAGAATCTGAATAAAGTCTGTAGTTTAGTTAATAGTACTGTACCAATGTTAATTTTTTCTTTTCTTTTTGCAGTTTTTGGCCGGGGCTGTGTTTGAATCCACCACCTCCAGCATATGAGACCAGCGCCCTACTCCTTTGAGCCACAGGTGTCGCCCGAATGTTAATTGCTTAGTTTTGACAAATGTACCACAATATGTAACTTTTTTTTCTTTTTTTAAATTTCAGGTTATTTGAGGATCCAAAGAATTAGATGACAATGTTTGCATTTGTTAGATACAGTCCCTGTCGTATTGCGTCCTGCTCACTGGAAGGTGCACCAGGTACCCCAACACTTTGCCCATTAAGTGGGAGCACACCAATCCCCCTCCCTCCTCCCCTTTTCCCCCTCCCTCAATATTGAATTAGAGTTTTTCTCTTGTCTGGGTGTGGGTTTTTGTTTTTGTTTTGTTTTGTTTTGTTTTTTGAGACAGAATCTCTCTCTGTCACTCTGGGTTGAGTACCATAGTGTCATCATAGCTTAAAGCAACCTCAAACTCTTGAGCTCAAGCAATCCTCTAACCTCAGCTTCTTGAGTAGCTAGGACTTCAGGTGCCAGCAACGGCTAGTTTTTCTATTTTTAGTAGAGATGGGCTCAGGCTGGTCTTAAACATCTGAGCTCAAGCAATCCTCCCGACTTAGTCTCCCAGATTGCTGGGTTTATAGGCACTAGCCAGTGTATAACATGTTAATATTAAGGTGAGCTGAATGAGAGATATACAGAAACACAGTATTATTTTTGCAACTTTTCTGTAAATCTAAAATTATTCCAAAAGAAAAAGGGGGGGGGGGACAGTAAAAGCTGTGGCCAAAAGGTATGTACAGTACGTGAAAGCAGGTAATACGTCAATTAAGTACATATACATAATATGAATGTGTACATGTGTCTTTGTACATATGTGAATTTTTTTAATTTTTAATTTTTTTGAGACAAGATCTTGCTCTGTGGCCAGGGCTAGAGTGCAATGACATCATCAGAGCTCACTGCAACCTCAAACTCCTGGGCCCAAATGATCTTCCTGCCTCAGCCTCTTACGTAGCTGGGACTATAGGCCTCTGTCTCAGAGATATCGCCCTCATAGGACATTTTGCTGCCCCCACAAAATCCTCTATGCTCTATCTAATCATCCCTCTCTCTACATTTTTCTTTCTTTTTTCCTTCCTTTTTTCCTTCCTTCTTTCCATTTCCTTTCCTTTCCTTCCCTTTCCTTCTTTCTTTCCTTTCTTTCTTTTCTCTCTCTCTCTTTTTCTCGTTCACAGCGTTTCACTCTGTTGCCTAGGCTAGAATGCTATGGTGTCAGCCTAGCTCACCACAACCTCAGACTCCTAAATTCAAGCTATCCTTCTGCTTCGGCCTCCTGAATAACTGGGGGAAAAGGCACCTGTCACAGCACCTGATAATTTTTCTGTTTTTAGTAGAGATGGGGTCTTGCTCTTGCTCAGACTGGTCTCAAACTCCTGAGCTCAGGCTATCCTCCTACTTTAGCCTCCCAGAGTGCTAGGTTTACAGGCGTTAGCCACTGCACCTGGCCCATATTTTGTGTTATCACTAAATGTATATCTGTGTCATTCTTTTTAATGTTTACATAGCACCCACTGAATAATGTACCATAAGGTAGGCTTCTTTTTTTTTTTTTAGACAGAGTCTCCCTATGTCACCCTCAGTAGAGTGCCATGGCGTCACAGCTCACAGCAACCACCAACTCTTGGGCTTAAGTGATTCTCTTGCCTCAGCCTCCCAAGTAGCTGGGACTACAGGCGCCTGCCACAACGCCTGGCTTTTTCTTTTTCTTTTTCTCAGTTGTACTCCCACCTGGCTATTTTTTGTTGCAGTTGTCGTTGTTTAGGTGGCCTGGACCAGGATCGAACCCGCCACCCTCCGTGTATGTGGCTGGCGCTGTAACCACTGTGCTATGGGTACCGAGCCTCTTTCTTTATTTCTGCAAAACAGAGTCTCACTTTGTTGCCCCCAGTAGAGTGCTATGGCGTCAGAGCTCACAGCAACCTCAGACTCTTGAGCTCAAGCGATCCTCTTGCCTCATCCTCCCAAGTAGCTGGGACTACAGGCACCCACCACAATGCAAGGCTATTTTTAGAGACGAGGTCTTGCTCTAGCTCAGGCTGGTCTCTAATTCATGAGCTCAGGCAATCCACCCGCCTTGGCCTCCCAGAGTGCTGGGATTACAGGTGTGATCCACCACACTCGGTTTAGGATAGATTCTTTCATTTAGACAGCTGAGTTACACAGTATGGCATTTACAATTTTGATAGAGATTACCCTCTAAAAGCATTCAATCACTCAACAAGTAATTGTTGGAGATCTATTTTGTGTCAGACAGACATTTATAAGACTTTAGGAATTTAGCTATGAAAAAAGCAGACCTAGTTCTCAGCAGAGGACATTGTCACAAACAAATAACACACAGGTCAATATATTATTGTGATTGTGGTAACTTCTCTGAAGAACGGGGTTGTCAGAGAATGTAGACAGAGGCAACTATGCTGGGGGGTTCATGGGCAGCCCCCACTGAGCTGAGAACTAAAGAATGAATAGGAGTGGACCAGAGAGATGGGGGCATGACTGAAGGAGAAAGCCTTCCAGACAAAGCAGAGGCCTGTGTGGAGGTCCTGAGGTGGAACAGAGTGTGCCCAAGTGGGTGAACACTGGGGCCCATGTACAGGGAGGAAAGCTAGGAAGCCAGGCTGACTTCAGCCCTCAAGGCTGCCAAGTTAGTTTCCCCAATAGCACACCAAGGGACCTGCACCTTTGAGACCAGCAATATTTAGAGGTGTTTTCTTTCCTCTAGTCAATTACTTTGTGAACATTCTTTGATTTTCAATAAAAGCCTTTTTGAGATGCATGTAACAGCTCACATTGTGTTCATCAGGTTCAAAATGCACATCAAATTTATTTCATGAGGTTAGCCAAATACCCCAAATCCCTGTGCATCCCAGCATAGTTCTTCTATTTTAGGACCTAAAGTATGAGAGAAATTTCCTGTTTCTGCAAAATCTATTTGTTCATGTAAAGCAAACTATGCTCCACTCAGCTCACGTTCCTGGATGCTTCCTCTGGGGGTCCTGGATCCTGCCTGGTCCTGGTCAATGAAATGCAAGTCCTGGTGGGAGGGAGAGTACTGGGCTGGGCAGGTGGCTGGTTGGATTCCCATTTTCCAGTTTTAGTCACAGTGATGGGGGTGCTGTCAAACACAGGCCTCACAGCCTGTCCCTCCTCTGGGCTCCCATCTTGTTATAAACCTGAAAGCACAAACTGCACACTGTCATTTAGTTTTTCTTTTTGGAGTTCAATAAGTATCTATTGAATGGGTATATAAAGGGATTAGTGTAGGGTTAGGGACATTTAAATTATGGTACATTCAGTGGAATGCTATGCAGCCACAAAGAAGAATGAGGTAGGTTTATGTTTATTGATATAAAAAGATACCTATGAGCTATTGAGTGAAAAAAGCAAGTTACACAATCCATTTAATACAGTATTATTTTTCTTTTAAAAAATTATATACACACATATGCACATATATCACTGGGAGACATCTACCATTTTATTTATATGTTTCTGTATTGTCGGAATTTGTAACAAGGCACATGTTTTGCAACTAAAATGAAGAAATAAGTGAATGAATTGGTAAGTGTATATGAACTTTTTCATATATAGAAGCATGAATTGAAAAGAAAAGTCCATCATTAAGTTTCTCTTTATGATCTATTTACCAAGTTTGGGACCAGTTCTTCCAACTTATTATTATTATTATTTTTTTTTTTTTTTTTGAGACAGAGCCTCAAGCTGTCACCCTGGGTAGAGTGCCATGGCATCACAGCTCACAGCAACATCCAACTCCTGGGCTTAAGTGATTCTCTTGCCTCACCCTCCCAAGTAGCTGGGACTACAGGCACCCTCCACAATGCCCAGCTATTTTTTTGGTTGTAGTTGTTACTGTTTGGCAGGCCTGGGCTGGATTTGAAACACTAGCTCTGGTGTATGTGGCTGGCGCCAAGCCCCAACTTATTTTTTAATAATTACTTAAAAAAACATTTCCAAGACTCAGCACCCATAGCTCAGTGAGTAGGGTGCCGGCCACATACACCGAAGATGGTGAGTTCGAGCCTGGCCCGGGCCTGCTAAACAACAATGACAATGACAATTGCAACCAAAAAATAGCCTGGTGTTGTGGCAGGTGCCTGTAGTCCCAGTTACTCAGGAGGCTGAGGCAAGAGAATTGGACTCTACCAAGGGCGACATAGTGAGACTCTGTTTAAAAAAAAAAAAAAAAAATTCCAGGCTCAATGCCTGTAGCTGAGCTGCTAGGGGGCCAGCCACATACACTGGAGCTGGCGAGTTTGAATGCAGCCCAGGCCTGCCAAACAACAATGACAACTACAACAACAAAAAGCTGGGTGTGGCTCGGCACCATAGTACAGTGGTTACGGTACCAGCCACATACACCAAGACTGGAGGGTTCGAACCTGGCCCAGGCCAGCTAAAAAACAATGGCAACTGCAATAAAAAAAAAAATAACCAGGCATTGTGGCGGGTGCCTGTAGTCCCAGCTACTTGGGAAGCTGAGGCAAGAGAATCGCTTAAGCCTAAGAGTTAGAGGTTGTTGTGAGCTGTGAAGCCCATGACACTCTACTTGCCTCAGCCTCCCAAGTAGCTGGGACTACAAGCACCTGCCACAATGCCCAGCTAGTTTTTCTATGTTTAGTAGAAATGGGGTCTCACTTTGCTCAGGCTGGTCTCGAACTTTTGAACTCAAGCAATCTACCTGCCTCGGTCACCCAGAAAGTTAGGAGAATGCTTGGATTACAGGTGTGAGCCACTGTACCCAGCCATAACCCCAGTTTTTGAAGGAAAACATATATATATTATAGAAAAAAGTCTGAAAGAAATTACTAATAGGTTCATCCCTGGGTGTGGGGTAGATTAAAGGAAACCACTATTTCCTATTGCTTGACTATTTTACAATATGCATATATTTCTTTTACCATCAGAGACAATAATGACAGTTTAATTTCCTTATTTACTATTTCCATATTTCTTTTTACTCCAGATTCATTCATTCAGTCAGTAAATATTTATTGAGCATCTGCTATGTGTCTGACATGGTGCTTCTTCATTAAGCTCACCGTCTGGTGGGAAAATGCACAAGGAAACAATGTGGTTGGTGAGAATATATAATGCAATGTGTTATGGGGTCATCCATCTGCCAGGAGAGTTCAGGAATGACCAGGGAAGGCTTAAGCTAACTCAAGAAATGAGGAGCTGATCGTTAGATGGGCTGGGTGAGGAAAGGCATTATAGAGAAAGAGAAGGCCTTGTGTAAAAACACCCTTTATAACAAGATAAAGGTGTAAAAGAGGTTATTCTGCTTTTGAACATTACTTAGGCCAGTGTGGCAGAGGCACAGTGGCCATGTGGAGAAGATGAGCTGGAGAAACAGACATCCTTGAAACAGGAAGAAGCCTTCGAGGGACCTTGGGTAAGATAAGAAGGCAGGCCTTGTGGTCCCATTGAAGAGCTGAGAAAATTGAGTTCAGAGAGATTAAATGACTTTCCCCAGGTCATGTGGGCGAATGAGGCCAACCTGGAACATAGTTTGAGGGTTTGTATGCTTCAAACCACAGTGCTCCCAGAGTCAGGCCCCGTCCTTGGGAGCCCTCTGATGTTCTGGCTTGAACCACTTCAAGCTGTTAGGAAAGAACAGGGCTGACCTCACAGTAGGCTCTGACCACACTGGCCACACACTTGGCACACACTTGTACCAGAAGCCACAAGACAGCTTTCTCCAAGATAGTCTTTCCTAGAAAATGGCATGTACAAATTGAACTTTGAAGTTGGTAGACACCCTTCCAGGCACCCAGCCATCCTGGGGAGTTTCTGTCCATTCTTGCTGCCAGGATTGAGTGGTACTTAGGCCTCTTGTTCCCACCCAAGATAGAGAGCCATGGATGGAGCAGAAGCTCAGATCCAGTGTTTAATGATGCTGCACAGCCTTTGGAATCAGAAAGACCTCATTCTCACCTTCACTCCAACAGGTAAAATGAAAAGGCTGACAATTTCATGTGTTGACAGGGATGTGGAGCAACTAGAACTCTCATACCGGGCTGTGGGGAATATAAAATGGCCCAATGACTTTGGAAAACTTTTGGCAGTATTTAATAAAATTAAACATAATCCATTCTAAAAATAACGTTCACAAAAGTGTTATTCAAAGTTGCCTAAAACTGGGGAAAATCATTCAAATATTTGTCAACAGGAGGAAAGAGAAATAAATTGGGTGGTATATTTATAAAATAGAATGCTATTCTGCAGTAAAAAGGAACAAATTGTTGATACATACAGCAGTGTGAACAAATCTACAAACAGACTATACAAAGCAAAAGAAACCAGATACAAGAATATGACTCCACTCATAAGAAGTTCAGGCACAGGTAAAATTAACCTATAAGGATAGAAGTCAGAGTATTAGTTACTTTGAAGGTTATGGGGAGTGAGTATTTGCTGGAAATAAGGGAACTGGAGAGTGACGGAAACGTTCTACTCTTGATATGGGTGGTGACTACCTGGGTGTATACAGATTAAGTATATGTAAGTTATAGGTCAATAAAATACTGTGTGAGAAAAGAGAAAGAATGAAAGGGAGAGAAAAAAAGGAAAGGAAAGAAGGAAGGAAGAGAAGGAGAAAGAAATGAGAGGCAGACAAGTCCTGATTTTGGTTCCCAGTTCTACCATTTTGGCCCTTGGACAATAAACAATTCTGAGACACTTTTCTCGTCTATAAAATGTGTATAATAATAGTACCTCTTGGCTGGGTGTGATGGCTCAAGACTATGATCCTAGCTCTGTGAGAGGCTAAATTGGAGGATTTCTTGAATTCAGGAGTTTAGGACCAGCCTAAGAAATATGGAAAGACCCTGCCTCTACAAAATGAAAAATAAATAAATAAATAAATAAATAATAGTACCTCTCCCTTGGTGGGGGGGGGAGGGAGTTGAAAGTCAAATGAGATAATACACAAAAATCTCTTAGCTCAAGTGCCTGAAAAGTTCAGTAAGTTATTCTTACTGTTGCTTCCTTACCTCACATCTCCTCCTCCAAGAACTGGCCCCTGAAGCCACCCTCCCTCCCCCCCGGGTTATGACAGATCCCTAGGTGGAAGTCCCAAGCCCCCACGTCGCTATACAGAATCCATGAGGCTCAGTGACTAGAAAGAAGTTTCATCGAATTCTGAACAGGAAGCAGCCGTAGCCCCTGATAATCTGTGACCTGAATATAGCTATCCATTATCTCACTATGGTTTCTTGTTTCCCTGACAGAGGAAACGCCCACAATTTCTTGAAGTTATTCTAAACACTCAGTTCCTTGTTTGGCTCTGGCAGGATAATGTTACCCCTGGGTGCTCCTGTGCTTTAGGCTGTGGCCTCCCTGCCATCCTGAGGCTCCGGCTTAGCAGCCAACCTACAGGGTAACTGTTTTCTCCACTGGGGCGGCAGTGACAGGGGCAGGCCAGGAGAGAGGCCACCAGTATCTATAGCCATTGGAAGAGAAAACAAAGCAAAGTAAGAAACCGTAAATATAGCACCCACTTTTTGTTCCTCTTCAAGAAACCAGCCAAGCAGAACTGACATGCCCGCAGGGCACGTATCACCAATTATTTCTCATCAATACTGGTTTCTCAATTACACTCTGTCCCCAATTACTTCTCTCTGCTTCTGTGCTTCTCAGGAAAGCAAATCTGTCCTCCTAACCACCTTCAGGTGAGGATCTGAACCCACACCCAGGATTCAAGCTTGGGAGAAAAGCCCTGTTAACTTCTGCTGTTATGAAAGTCAGAGTCCAGGAGGCTGCTAGCCAAGTGGCAAAATAAGCAAAGTTTGTCCTGGCCTTCTCTTCCCTCTGGTCACCCCCTGCCCACGTCCTTTGCCAAAACTTTTTTTTTTTTGAGACAGAGTCTTACTCTGTTGCCCAGCAGCTAGGGATCAGCCTAGCTCACAGCAACCTCGAACTCCAGAACTCAAGTGATCCTCCTGCCTCAGCCTCCCTCCCAAGTAGCTGGAACTATAGGTGCCTGCCACCTAAGTTTTCTATTTTTAATAGAGACAGTGTCTTGCTTTTGCTCAGGCTGGTCTCCAACTCCTGAGCTCAAGTGATCCCCAGCCTCCCAGAGTGCTAAGATTACAGGGATAAGCCACTATGCTTCTCTGCCGAAATTTTCATGACACCGTATCACTTATCACTGCACCTTCTGAAACATTCATTCAGAAGAATTAAGGGTTTCACATGTTCTCTGTCTTAGCAGTACATATATTTTAAAAGGGAAACCCTGCAAGAGCAAAGCTTAAATCAGAGGACAGTATCTCTACATCTGTGTTTGGCGGGAGGAGAAATCCACTGGGCTCACTCTGGCCCCCTGGTGGCCACCAATTCTCAGTTAGTGTTCTTGAAATAAATGACAGCATGACTCTCGTTTTAAAGATCATTTTCTTTCTGAAGAGGAACAGGAAGGTGAAACTCCTGCAATTTGGTTAGAACAAAATGGGGAAGCTGTGAAAGCAGGTGGCTGCAAAGCCCAGGGAAAAATGTGTAGAAAAGCTGCTCTTTCATGTCTAGAGCTGTGTTCAGAGCAACAAGGTCTCCCCCAGGAAGGTCAGAGGTAACGGATCACTCAGAGACTCTGAGGCTCAGTAGAAGTAACACTAGATTAGCAAGTTTGCAACCAGGCTTCTGAAGGCCTGACTCTGTCACCAACTAGTTGAGCCCTGAGGAGTCATTTAACCTGTGCCCAGCTCATTTTCTTCAGTTAGAATATCTAAAGCAGGAAGAATAAACACTAAGATGTAGATAGTGGTCCTCTTGGGGGATTGGGGTTACAGGTGAATTTGGTTTACTTCTTTTTGGGAGGTGGGGAGGCAGAGTCTCACTCTGTTACCCTCAGTAGAGTGCCACGGTGTCAGAGCTCACAGCAACATCAAACTCCTGGGCTCAAGCAATCCTCTTGCCTCAGCTTCCCAGCAGCTGGTACTACAGGCACTTGCCACTACAGGCACTTGCTACGATGCCCAGCTAGTTTTTCTTTTTAGTAGAGACAGTGTCTCTTGCTTAGGCTGGTCTCAAACTCCTGAGCTCAGGCAATCCAGCCGCTTCAGCCTCCCAGAGAGCTAGGATTACAGGCCTGAGTAAATCAGCCTGGTTTACTTCCTTAATGCCTGTTATCAGTGAGGATTTAATCAGAGAAGCAGAACTACTAGGGATGGCACAGAGTGAGATGTTTCTTATAGGGGTTTGATGTTATGCAATTATGGGAACTGGTTAAACAATTTGTGTAAAACTTTTGCTTCTGCTTCTGGGGTTGGGCTTAAAGTCAGATAGATGTGAAGAGGCGAAAAGCAAAGACAAAGAGGAACCTGAAAGGACAAGCTTACACCCACAATGATGAACTGGAACCTGCATCAGACTTTCTACTGCCTCTAAAACCTGCTACTTCAATGATGTGAGTGATCTGCAAAAATGGTTGTGCCCTCTGTCGTGACGCTGAACACACACTTGACTCAAGAATTTTAAAAAGATTAAGGACAAGATCTCATAGCTGAAAGAGATGTGGACTCAACTGCTGCCCCATGGTGACACGGTGAGCCAGTAGATCTGGGACACTGTATGTTACAAGAGCACCTGACTCTACACTGACCTTCTGAGCATAACCGAGTCTGTTTTACTTCTGCCTCCCATATCTGTGCAAATTTTCTTGTGGGCATCCCTAGCCCCAAACCATACAGGAAAAGGATTCTGAAATTCTGTGAAACAGTGTTTCCCTTTTAGCTAAATTGACACAGTACAAACCCACCACGATTCCTTTCTGTATTTGCCAAATCTTCTTCAATTCAATTTAATAACCAAGAGGAAAAAAAACTAAAAAGTCCTTAGTGGCCTGGCATGGTGGCTCACACCTGTAACCCTAGCAGTCTGAGAGGCTGAGGTGGGTGGATTGCTTGAGCTCAAGAGTTTGAGACCAGCCTGAGCAAAAAGCAAGATCCTGTCTCTATCAAAAATAGAAAAAACTGAGGCAAGAGGATCGCTTGAGTCCAAAGAGTAGGAGGTTGCTGTGAGCTATGATGATGCCACAGCACTCTACCCAGGGCAACAGCTTGAGACTGTCTCAAAAAAAAAAAAAAAAAAAAAAAAAGTCTTTAGAGTATCCAAATGTCAATAAATATAAAACAATTAAAAACATAATAGGCTATCCCTGCACATGCACCAGGATGGCTAAAATGAAAAAGAGACAATACTAAATGTTGGTGAGTACATAGAGCAACTGAAACTCTTGTACGTGGCTAGTGCAGTGTTTTTTAACCTTTCTTATCTCATGGCACACTTGAACCTATAGTTAAATTTCTGCAGCACACTTAAATTATGTTGATCAAAACAAGTACATAAAAAAAGAATATACTCTCTGTACTTTGAACTTCTTTCAAAAATAATTTAATTAATGGTTGTTAAAAATGTTCCTGGTTGGCTCGGCGTCTGTGGCTCAATTGGCTAAGGCACCAGCCACATATACCTGAGCTGGCGGGTTTGAATCCAGCCTGGGCCTGCCAAGCAACAATGATGGCTGCAACAAAAAATAGCCAGGTGTTGTGGTGGGCACTTGTAGTCCCAGCTACTTGGGAGGCAGAGGCAGGAGGATCGCTTGAGTCTGGGAGTTAGAGGTTGCTGTGAGCTGTGATGCCACAGCCCTCTACCCAGGGTGATAGCTTGAGGCTCTGTCTCAAAAAAAAAAAAAAAAAAAAGTTTGTGGTACACCTAAGAACTTCTCAAGGCACACCAGAGTGCCACAACACACCAGTTGAAAATCACCAGGCCAGGCTTGGCGCCGTAACTCAGCGGTTAGGGCGCCAGCCACATGCACTGGGCCTGGTGGGTTCAAATCCAGCCTGGACCCGCTAAACAACAATGACAACTACAAAAAAAAAAAAAAAAATAGCCGGGCGTTGTGGCCGGCGCCTGTAGTCCCAGCTACTGGGAGGTTGAGGCAAGAGAATTGCTTAATGCCCAAGAGTTTGTGGTTGCTGTGAGCTGTGATGAGACAGCACTCTACTGAGGGTACCATAGTAAGACTCTGTCTTAAAAAAAAAGAAAAAAAATCACCAGGCGAGTGGAAGCATAAATTGGCATAGCCACTTTGGAAAAATATTTGGCAATATCGATCAAGCTGAGCACTTGCATGCAATATGATAAGCAATTACATTTCTAGAAAAATGTATGTTCAGGCTTGGCGCCTATAGCTCAACGGCTAGGGTACCAGCCACATACACCAGAGCTGGCGGGTTGAAATCCAGCCCGGGCCTGCCAAACAATGACAATTACAACCAAAAACTAGCCGGGCGTTGTGGCAGATGCCTATAGTCGCAGCTACTTGGAAGGCTGAGGCAAGAGAATCGCCTAAGCCCAAGAGTTGGAGGTTTCTGGGAGCTGTGTCGCCATAGCACTCTACTGAGGGTGACAGCTTGAGACTCTGTCTCAAAATAAATAAATAAATAAATAAAATAAAACAATAAAGTTTTTTTAAAGAAAAGTAACATAAGGACTGAAGGAAAGAGTTTGTGAGAGGGCACAGCACATGGAGGCAGGAGGGTGGGCACAGCCATGGGGGGTCAAAGTGGGTGGGAACCCCCATCTTTCTCTGCTCTGGGGTACTGCTTCCTGCAACTGCCTTCAGACACAAGAACGATTACCCCAGTTGCTGTACCATGGGGACAGCTCTACATCTCAGGGAGTCCTGGGGCACGCTGGCCACCAGAAGATTTCTCATCATGATCTGGGTCTAAGGTGACCCAACCAGTTCACGCAGCTTAGATAATTTATTTCACCTCCTGTTCTGACATGCCGTGTCTGTGAACACTGTTCTAAAAGCCTCTGAAAGTTGGGCCCTCTTTGGTCCCTGATGCTAGAGATGTGTTTTACTTTTCAATAAGATATACATACACTGTCATGACATCATTAAAATAACTCCAGGAAAGGGGAACAGCCTTTAGGGGTGTTGGCCTTCCTCCCTTTTCCTGTGGTCATTCCTTCTCCTTTAAGTGGCTACTGGCTCCAGCCTTCCTGCCTGGCACTCTGCACACACTGTGGGTTTTGCCTTTTGTCACACTGAGCATGCCTCCTACATCGGTGGCTAGGGCACACATTCTCCCATATTTGGGAGTAAGCCGGAGACTCAGCAGCATGTGGGTTTCTGTTTAAAATTCCAAAGCCAGCGGGGCGTATATTATCCATTTCCTCAAATCCAACATGCTGTAAAGCATGAGTCAGAGTCGGATAAGCTTCTTCCCAGGGGAAGTTGTGTCAGTTGGTTAGCGAATGTAATTAAACAAGAATAATGTTCACTGGCATTAGCTGCAGATTAATGCAGAGGAAAACAAAATCTCCATCTTGCGTTTACAATATTCCTGCCAAGATAATACAACGTCTCCAAGTCTCCATGATTAGAGAAGGCAGCTCAACCCTCATGCAATTTAAGGAGCATAGGAAGCCTGTTTGAGCAACACTGCCCCTCCACTCTACATACGTGAAGAACGCAGACATTATGACCTTTGAGGGGAAATGTATATTCTGATTGCTTTTAAGGTATTTTTGTGAGAAAGGATTATATGTGAGCAAATTTTCGTGAGGGTTATTTTATCTGACTCAATCCATCGTCATTCAGGGCCAGGTGGTTGAGAACAGATTCCAGACCAATGAAACATGGCACAGATAGATTTGATAAGCTTGAAGAAGAGGTTTGTGAGAGGGCACATGGAGGCAGGAGGTGCTTTGCATACTAATGAGGACCTTAGAGGGTCAGTCCGGGAAGTCAGAAAGCAAAGTAAGATGCTTATCAGAGGTTAGTTGAGAAATAATACATCTAGAGGCCATTGGAAACCCATGTCTTCTATTGCACACTGAAGCCTACACAAGCCCTTCTCACAGTCATGGAAAACATAAAATAGAATGCCAGTTCTGGGAAGGACCTTGTGGTGGTTGTTTAGTTAACCCCTCTTCAGAGAAGAGCAAAGAGGCCCAGAGAGTTTAAGTAATTTGCTCATGTTCACCCAGCAAGGTTATAGTTGACACTTAAGTCTCTTCTTTTTTTTTTTTTTTTCAAAGTCTCACTATGTCGCCCTCAGTAGAGTGCCCTGGCATGACTGCTGACCGCAACCTCAAACTCTTGGGCTTAAGTGATTCTCTTGCCTCAGCCTCCCAAGTAATTGGGACTACAGGAGCCCGCCACAACGCCCGGCTATTTTTTTGTTGCAGTTGTCAGTGTTGTTTAGCTGGCCCAGGCTGGGTTCGAACCCACCAGCCTGGGTGTATGTGGCCAGGACCCTACCCACTGAGCTATAGGCACTGCCCTTAAATCTCCTCTTTTCATCTTTCTACAACACTGCTCCCAGGCAGTTTCCAGGAGTGACAGAAAACACTAAAATACAGGAATGAACTCTCAGGTCGACCCACTGGCTCACCCTGCAAATGCCTGTGTGTTCCTTGCTCTTTTTAAACATAACCTCTGCACAGGGTGTTAGAAACAATGCTAAATCACATCTGAGAAAGTATATTCTGCCATTCCGGCCTTTCCTGTCTTTGGCAGTGTAAACAATTTAAAAATGTGTGTTTCCTTAACTTCAACAAAAAATGTGCTACATTAGGCTGGGCACAGTAGCTTACGCCTGTAATCCTAACACTCTGGGAGGCCGAGGTTGGCAGATCTCTTGAGCACATGGGTTCTAGACCAGCCTGAGCAAGAGCGAGACCCTGTCTCCCCAAAATGGCTGGGTGCTGTGGTGGGCACCTGTAGTCCCAGCTACTTGGGAGGCTGAGGCAAGAGGATCACTTGAGCCCAAGAGTTTGAGGTTGCTATGAGCTGTGATACCACTGGCATTCAACTGCCAGGCCACTGAGTGAGACTCGGTCTCTAAAAAAACCCTGCTACATTCATATAACTGAGAGTCTAAGCTTATTTCTAACTA
This sequence comes from Loris lydekkerianus, assembly GCA_963574355.1. Lineage (NCBI taxonomy): Eukaryota > Metazoa > Chordata > Mammalia > Primates > Lorisidae > Loris > Loris lydekkerianus. The sequence goes on along the minus strand of CAUYPK010083514.1, from coordinate 1,701 downwards.
GAACACCTTCTGGGGGTAAAGAAAAAGGGATTTGCGAATGTTCTTTTAACTCTGAGGAAGCATTTTCCCACCCTGCTACCTTCTATGTGAAGCAGTTAGGAATATACTTGACCTTTTTAGTATTTCTCTGTATTTTAGTGTTTTCAAATGCCCCTTCTGATGTAGGTCAAGGCATTTTGCTTTTCTTAAATGTGAGATTGTATTCTTCTTGCCCAGATGGAAAACACTTTTCCAAATAAGGAAGTTTGGCTGGAGTGTGTGTGGCCCAGGCAGCCACAGTTGCTGGAGCCCTAACTTAGTCAAGTGCTGAAGCTCCACTAAGCTGGGAAGCTTTTAGGGACTCATTAGCACTTCTGCACAGCTGAACCACTGGAGGGTGGGCGGTGCTGCCAGCAAATGGCTGTGACAACCAGAGACACGAAATAAATTTATAGAGAAGGCAATTACTTGGCTTTTTCACAAACCCCTACTCTCTCCATCCCTCTTTTCCAGCCCCAAAGTCTCACTAATGTCTGTTCTCTACTCAGATTGGAAAGAAGATGCTCTGATTCTTTTGAATCAAATAGATGTGGATTAAAATCCCAGGTCTTCACACACAGTGTGTTAAATGATCTTCAGTAAGTTATTTAACTTTCTGAGCCTTTTCCTTTCTTTCAAAGAAAAAAAAATAGTGCTTATTTCAATGTATTTGTTATGAGGAGCAAATGACCTCATAAATATAATGCATACAGGATATTCTAAATCAACCTTCTAAAACTCTAAAATTACTCCTTTTCCATTATTTTTAGTACCTCTTTTGCTGCCAGAACCTCCTAGTTTGAGCCAACTGTATTCAAACAGAAGTTAGGAGGAAAGCACGGTTATTAATTTACATTAAGAGATGAGTGATCACAATAAAAAATTTATTAGTCCATATGAACTTGTAACTGCTGTTGTAAGTGAAATGAAGAATTTTGGTGTGGGCCAGGTGTGGTGGCTCACCCCTGTAATCCTAGCACTCTGGGAGACCGAGGCAGGTGGATTGCCTGAGCTCACAAATTTGAGACCAGCCTGAGCCTGAACAAGGCCTCATCTCTAAAAATAGCCAGGCATTGTGGCAGGCACCTATAATCCCAGCTACTTGGAAGGTTGAGGCAAGAAAATCGCTTAAGCCCAAGAGTTTGAGGTTGCTGTGAGCTGTGACACCACAGCACTCTACTGAGGGTGACAAAGTGAGACTCTGTCTCAAAAAAAAAAAAAAAAAAAAGAATTTTGTTGTGATATGGAGGTGTTATGGACTCAATGTTTGTGTCCCCCACGTTGAAGCCCTAACCCTCAATGTGATGGTATTTGGAAATGTGCCCTTTGGGAAGTAATTTGGCTTAGATGAGGTCATGTGTATATAGTATAGAGCTCCCTTGCTGGGATTAGTGTTCTTATAAGAAGAAGAAGAGAGGCTTGGCGCCCGTAGCACAGTGGTTACGGCACCAGTCACATACACAGAGGCTGATGGGTTCGAACCTGGCCTGGGCCAGCTAAACAACAATGACAACTGCAACAAAAAATGGCTGGGTGTTGTGTTGGGCACCTGTAGCCCCAGCTACTTGGGAGGCTGAGGCAAGAGAATCACCTAAGCCAAAGAGCTTGAGGTTGCTGTGAGCTGTGACATCACAGCACTGTACTGGGGGAATATAGTGAGACTCCATCTCAAAAAAAAAAAAA
>CAUYPK010083511.1:0-51985 GCA_963574355.1 Loris lydekkerianus | reverse complement strand
AATTTCGGCTCTTTGCCTCTTATCATTATTTTGTATACTGTGGCTCTTTGCCAAGTTTGGATTTTGTTATGCTGCTTCTGAGGAGGGACCTCTGAGGAGCGATCTCCGAGCGCGTAGTCGAACTTGTTCACCACCCCTGCTGATTATGCTACCTGGGGAGCAGCAGACCTGGTCCTGTCCCTGGGCCTCCTTCCCAGCACTCACCCCCAGTCCCACCATCTCAGCCCGATCCTGGGATCCCTCCCACAGCCAGGAATCGAAAGGGTGTGGCCTGGCTACCTTGCCCACAGCGCACCCCCGGTGTGCCGCTGATGCTAAGGTGGCCTCACTAGCTCCTGCCCCCCCAGGTCTGCTGGTGCCTGTGCTGTGCAGCACCTTCAGCGTGCTGTGGCTGACATGCGTGGCCATCTGCGTGTGGTGGACCCGCAAGCGCAGGAAAGCCCGAGAGCGGAGCCGGCTGCCACGGGAGGAGAGCGCCAACAACCAGTGGGCCCCGCTCAACCCCATCCGCAACCCCATCGAGCGGCCGGGGGGCCCGGGCAGTGCTGGGGGCCACAAGGACGTGCTCTACCAGTGCAAGGACTTCACGCCTCCTCCTCGCAGGGCAGATGAGGCCCTCCCTGGGCCAGCGGGCCACCCAGGCAGCAGGGGGAACGAGGAGGATGAGGATCTGGGGCGCAGCGAGGGGGACTCACTAGAGGCAGAGAAGTTCCTCCCGCACAAATTCACCAAAGACCCTGGTCACTCGCCAGGGAGGCCAGTGCACTGGGCCTCAGGCCCCAAAGTGGACAACCGAGCCGTCAGGAGCGTCCATGACATGTGCTACACCAGCAAGGAATAGGACCCAGGAGCCCTCGCCGAGCACCACACACCTGCTGGACCTGGAGGCCACGGCCGTGTGCATAGTTTCTTTATTTTGTGTAAAAAACACCAAAAACAAAAAAATGTTTATTTTCTACGTTTCTTTAACCTTGTATAAATTATTCAATAACTGTCAGGCGGAAAACAAAGGAGTATTCTCGGATAGTCGCTATTTTTGTAAAGTTTTCGTGCATCGCACTTATGTGGCAGGAAAGAGCAAAGGGTGTCTGTGTTCTCACCAAATTGTCTAATGTTTGTTACCAGAGGTCGTGCACTGTTTACAGAATCTTCCTTTTTATTCCTCACTTGGGTTTCTCTATGGCTCCAGGCCAAAGAGCTGGTGAGACCCGTGGCTGATGGCGTGGCCTGAGGCTGTCAGTGGGACCCGTGGCTGTAGGTGGGACCTGAGGTGGCCGGCGTGACCCTGGTTACTGATGTGGCTGTGGTTGCTGGCATGGGCCATGGTTGTTGGCAGCTTCTGTGCTTGTCAGTGGGGCTTGAGGTCTTTGGCATGGCCTGAGCATCGCTCTCGCTGGCCAGTCCCGTGCCGCCTACTGTCCTTGCTCCCGCCCAGAGTGCCCACTCCCAAGATCTGTCCACTGTGCTTTCAGAAGTGCCCTTCCCGACTGCGTGGTTCTCCCTCCCGGGACGGCAGCAGTATTGAAGCTTGTGACAAGTGCCTTCACTCAGACTCTCCCCGCAACTGTCAGCACTCACTGTGGGCACCAGTGCTGCCCACCTGCGGGTCCCAGCCACCCTCCTCGTGAAAGTGCATTTTTATAAATATGTACATATTAAATGAATCACTCTGTATATTTGATTTAATAACTTAAACGTTTTTGGCCTCCCTTGTTCTTTGGGTGCTGTTCCTTTTTTATTTGGAGCTGGGTCCAGGGCAGAGCTGTATAGGGAAGGCCATGGGCGCATGAGGCATGCCCAGGGTGTTGGCATGTGGCCGTGGCAGCCATGAGGTGAGGTGGCCTGCTAAGCCAGGACCTGGCTGGTGGGGGCCTTCCTGGGAACGGGCAGGCAAGGAGAGTGTGGGTGCCTGCACCCAGCCCCCATGAGAGATATAGCTAAAAGAGGCTTTAAGAAATAGTTTAGAATTTCTCATCGACAAAGGGCTGTGGAGTCTGTGAGGAATCAGCAGGTCAGCATCTGGAAGCAGAGAAATGGGAGGAAGCGAGCAGCCTTCCCTCTCACTGACTGAGCAAACGAGCTGGGTTTGGTGGCCTGAGGCCCAGGCATTGCCGCCCCCAGCCCTGTGAATACAGGGGTCCACTAAGTGAGGAGCAAAGCCAAGAACCAAATCCGTGGGAAAAAAAGGAAAAAAGCCCTTCTGGGAGTGAGGTCTGTTTGTATAGTTTGCTGGCTAAACTGACCTGCTGGCCACTGCAGCGGTCACTCTGGGCATCTGCCCCGTGGCTGCGTCCAAGGTGACACTGTGAGTGCTGCTGTCACTGGGAGGCCAAGGCATGTGTCCTCAAGCCAGGAGCAGGGGAATTAAGCTCTCTTGCCTTGTCCTTCCTCCTGACTTGTCCAAGAGATTGGCCAGTCAGTTCAGGGGAAATTCTGCTTCTGAGGAGTCTTGGGGCACACCATGACTCATATGGGCACAAAGCCCACATTCCCACCACCAGGTTGGCCACAAAGACCCCAGGCTTTTAGTTCCCTTTTAAATGGCATTTATCTAACTCATGCCCCTATGCAAATTGCCTTTGTCTCAGACCCCCCATACACCCTATGAGTGATTTTTCAAGGTCACTGAGCAGACCACTGTCAGACAAAGCATGCACATGGGGAGTCTTGGCCTTGTAGCCGTGAGCTGTGAGACACAGGTGCACTGGGATTCCCAGACATGGGTTAGAAAACAACTTTTACTTGCTGTGCTAAAAGAAGATAGGCTTGGTGTCCAGGTGCAGTGAATCATGCCTCTAATCTTAGCACTCTGGGAGGCTGAAGCAGGTGGATAGCTTGAGCTCATGAGTTTAAGACCAACCTGAGCAAAAAGTGAGACCCCATCTCTACTAAAAATAGAAAAAACTGAGGCAAGAGGATCGCTTGAGTCCAAGAGATGGAGATGGTTATGAGTTATGATGCCATGGCACTCTACCCAGGGCAACAGCTTGAGGCTGTTATGTTTTTTTTTTTTTTAATTGTTGGGGATTCATTGAGGGTACAAGAAACCAGATCACACTAATTGCATTTGTTAAAGTCCCTCTTACAATTGTGCCTTGCCCCCAAAAGGTGTGTCACACACCAAGACCCCACCCCCCTCCCTCCTTCCCTCTCTCTGCTCTTCCTTTCACCCATGCTTTCTCTCTCTGGAGTGCTTTAGACTATTAAAAAAAAAAAAAAAAAAAGGAAAAAAAATGAAGAAGATAGGCTTAGTAATGCTGACAGGTCAAGCAGAAATGTTTTTCTGGGTTTTTTTGTTTTTTGAGACAGAGTCTCACTTTATCACCCTCAGTAGAGTGCTGTGGCATCACAGCTCACAGCGACCCCAGCTCTTGGGCTCAAACGATTCTCTTGCCTCTGCCTCCCAAGCAGCTGGGACTACTGGTGCCTGCCACAACACCCGGCTATTTTTAGAGATGGGGTCTCACTCTTAGTCAGGCTGGTCTCGAACCTGGAGCTCAGGCAATTCACCCACCTCGGCCTCCCAGAGTGCTAAAATTACAGGCATGAGCTACCACGCCTGGCCTCAAACAGAAACGTTAACCCATCAGACTTGAAAAAAGCACAAAGCTAAACTAGGAATGAGAAACTACAACCTCAACCTGAAAATTCGAGCAATTTAGCAGCCACTTAGATACTGCCGAAGAGAGAATTGGTAAACTGGAAGATAGATCAGAAGAAACGACCCCAGGGTGCAACCCTGAATGGTAAAAGATGGAAAATAGCATCTGCAATCATATGAGGGGCCCGTGCCAGATGGTCCTTGCAGGGGATGCCCTGAGGCTCGGGGGCCTTCAGGTGTGGGGTGCACATTGGCAAGTGGACTGGGCTGCTCTAGCCACTTTTGCAGAAGTGCCCCATGGGTCTGCACCTGCTGGGCCCAGCCAGCACCTTCCCAGATTCTGGAAAATCCCCTGTAATCTCAAGGGGACTAGACTTACCTCCATATACTGAGTGTGCATGGACAGAGCTGGGGCCTCCACGGTGGCCCACATGTGTGTACATGTGTGTAGACCTGCCCATACATACAGCTGTGTGTGTTGTGCAGCATCCTGAACCCACCTCTGTCTCTTCCTGGTGACCTTGTGCCCTGCTAGGGTGGGGACAAGACTGTCCACACACACCACTGCCAGCTCCTGTTGATGGTCACACAGAAGAGGACCATCATGTCCACTCCCAACTGTCACCCCAGGGGGAGATAAGGCTTGTCTCCATCTCTGGTGTCACCATCCTGCCCTGGAGTGGTCATGAGGACCCGCAGGCCCAGCACTCTGAAGCAGCCACCTCCACAACATAGAGCACAAACACCCGCCAGCTTGGTCCTGCCACACTGAGGCCAGAAGCCAGGGACCCCAGGCCATGCCAGCCCTGAAAAAGGCTCGTTCCCTCCTGGGTGGCTACATGGGTCTTTACTACCCTTAGAGAGGGCTGCTTGTTCCAGCCCAGGGAACATGCACTCACCAGCACCCTAGATGGCTGCTGCCCATGGCCCCACTTAGGTTGGTGTTAGGCTCCTAGGGCTGAGGGCAGCCCCCATACTGACAACTGAGCTGGGCCCTGGGCTACTCCTGTTTGCCCTTTGAGTCTGGCCGGCCAGGTTCCCACCAAAGGCATACCCTGAGCACCACGCGCCTGCTTCCCAGGGCCTGCTGTGTCCTACACCAGCCTGGAGCCCTGGGACGCTTGACTCAGCGTGTCTCCCCGCTGCCTCTGCTGTCTGCCCCATCTCTTGTTTCTCCTGAGGGATAGGGATGGGGACTCTGGCCTGTGGGCTGGTGGGGAGAGCTCCACTGTCACTAGGGCACATGTTACCAGAGCAGAGCCTGGCCTCCTCAGGGTCTGAGGGTGGGGGCATTTGAGGGCACAAGGCTCAGGCATGGAGCTGGCTGAGCTGGCCCATGTGTTTCTGGCCCTGGAACCTGCTCCCAGCTTGGGGTTGGGGTACCAAGTGGGACCACCAGGGTCTGTGTGTCGCCCTCGCTTGTGATCCAAATGCTGTGCGAGAGAGAAGGTTGGGTCAGGGCAGCTGCAGGGGTCTTTAGACGCGCCCCGGGCTGACAACAGAGACACAGGCGCAGAGGAAACAGTGGGGTGGTCCCCAGACATCAAGGTGGGCACCTGGCTGCTGTGGCCTGGAAAGGAGTAAAGGCTGAGGCAGCCCTGGACAGTGGGTATTCATTCCATGGGCAGAAGACATGGGCGGCCCCACCACTATCTCATTGCTATGGTTCAGGGGTGTGATTTGGGCACTGTGGCTGGGCAGGTCATGGTGCACACCCTGGAGATGCCGTCTCCTCTGTGCTGGAGCCCGGCCACCCTCTGCCACCTCTTCTCAGCCCTGCAGATAAGGCAGCAACAGAACCCTACCCAGCCTGGACCAGGGTGAATATCACAACTGAGCAGCCTGACCCAGCCAGGACCCACCCAACAGGTGGCCACTGTGGACAGCAGCAGCTCTGAGGTCAGGAAGCTGCATTGCCTGCCTGCTCCCAGCCACCTGGCTGCTTCCGTGTCTCTTGGCCCCAGGGACCTTGCCAGCCAGTTCTGCTTGGCGACAGCTCTGACTGCTGTGTCTCCGAAGAAACCGGGCCCTGGGGAGCAGACAGGAGGTGCCACGCAGGAGGCCGGGCCCCAGGATGGCTGGCCCATTAACTCCTGCAAGCCAGGCAGCAGGCAGGTGGTGTTGGCTTCACAGGGGCCGCAGGCTTGACTCCAGCTGTCCCAAGACCATCTGGCTCACCCCTCATCAGACCCAGGACTTCTAGAGTGGGGGACCTGTGAGGGTCTTCCAGTGAGAGCACTGGGTGCCATGCCCTGGAGGAGACATGCCCTGTGAAGTTCCTTATGCCTTCCTGGCCCTGGAGGACTGGGTGCCCTCACCACAGACGCTGGGACCCAGGTCCTAGAGAAGATCCCTAGTGTGGCTCTCTCAGGGAGCGGTGGCAGGCAGGAGGTCTGCAGCCAAGGGGGACCCAGCTGGTGACCAGCAGGCAGAGCAGCCCTGGGCCAAGAAGCAGAGCATGAAGGAAGGGCCTGCCCTGGGCAGAGAGGAGCCACGGAAAATTCCTGAGGGGCAGAAATGGTGCCCAAGGAGGCTCCCGGCCTGGGATGTGCTGCTCCTGGGTCGCTGGTTCAGGTGTGATGCCTTGATGCTGGTGTGGATTCAGGAAAGAGGCATTTGCTTTAGTCTTTCCTGAGAAGCAGCAGCCTGGATGGAGGGAGGCTCTTTAAGAAGCACCAGGGAGGCACAGGGAGGACCCTGGGTTGTTTTTTGCTGGGACCAGTCCAGGTCACTTCTCTGTCCATCAATATGTTCTTAGGGACCAGAGGGGACCGAAGCCAGGAGATCAGCAAGGGTGATGCTCATTCACCTCTGGACCAGGAGGAGATGGGCCGAGCAGGGCCCAGGAAATGAGGGACATCCTCTCAGGAGGGAGGGACCTCTCCTTGGGCAGGGCTGGATGATGTGGTGGTTCTTGCAGAGACAGCCCTCCAAGGGCCCCCAGGAGCAATCCCCCACTCCTCAATCCTGGCCCATGTCTGCGCCCAAGCTTAGGGACATACAGAGTATAACCTCATGTTCTTGGCCATGAAGCTGAAGTGGCCTCCTTCCAAGAGCCCCGTGGGCCTGGGCCTATCCACTCACTGTGCCTGGAGCCTGGGTAGCTGGATGGAGCTGCAGGGGTGTGGCCACAAGCTCAGCTGTTAGACAGAATGTGCAGTACGGGGGCCTCCTGAGTTGGACCTGCTACGGCCCCTCTGACTTCATGCAGCAGGATGGAGGGCCTGGTGCCTGGACCTGTGTGAGTGCCTGGGATGCCTGAGTGGAGAGGTTGGGCACAGACCTTTGACTGGCGAGAGGTCCGAGGGAGGAGAACAGGCAGTGGAGAGCGGTTGTTGGGGGCATAAAAGAAGACTTCTCTGGCTCGGTACCTGTAGCATAGTGGTTACGGCACCAGCCACATACACTGAGCTGACAGGTTTGAAATCAGCTTGGGCCAGCCAAACATCAATGACAACTGCAACAACAACAACAACAAAACAGCCAGGCGTTGTGGTAGCACCTGTAGTCCCAGCTACATGGGAGGCTGAGGCAAGAGAATCACTTAAGCCCAAGACTTTGAGGTTGTTGTGAGCTGTGACACGACGGCACTTTACCAAGGGCGACATAGTGAGACTCTGTCTCAAAAAAAAAAAAGACTTCTCCCTGAGCTGGGTAAAGACCCCAGCCTGTGCCGGAAAAGGCTCCAGATTCCAGGCTGTGCTGGCATGCGCTCAACCAGGCTGACCTGGAGGAAGAAGACTTGGAAAAAAGAAAAACTTCCCGAGACCTTGGGGATGAGCCGAATCTATAAAGGAGGAAAGGAAAACGGAGTATGTCTCCTGGATAGGTGCTGGGGTGGAATGAAGTGGCTGAAAAAGCACATCAGGGTGGAACTTCCTTGGCTGGAATCACATCCTGGGCGGGAAGGAGGTGCAGACACAGCTGGAGGGAGGCAGAGGCTCCATTCAGGGCTCCTGGGGAGGCTCCCAGAGCTCTCTGTGTGTGAGCCTGTGCTGCAGGGCCTAGGACACCAGTGAGGAGAGTCCTGAGGCCAGGGGTGTCCACAGCAGCTCGGCCACTGGCAGCAAAGAGCCACAGGCCAAAAAAGGGTGGGGGACATGCCCCCTAACTGCTGGGCCACAGAGCCCAACAGTGTGCTGTTCACGAAGAGTGCACTGGAGCCCTGTAGGCATATCTGTGACACCCCTGATGTGCTGCGACACATGGCTTTTTTCTGGTTTAGTTTGTTTTTTTTTTTTAAATTCTTAAGTCTTTTAAAATTGTGGTAAGAAGTGTGTAATAGTGGCTTGGCACCTGTGACTTAGCAGCTAGGGTGCCGGCCACATACATCAAGGCTGGTGGTTTCGAACCTGGCCCGGGCCTGCTAAACAACAATGACAACTACAACAAAAAAAATCTGGGCGTTGTGGCAGGCACCTGTGGTCCCAGCTCCTTGGGAGAGAGTCACTTAAGACCAAGAATTTGAGGTTGCTGTGAGCTGTGACGCTACAGCACTCTACCAATGGAGACATAGTGAGACTCTGTCTAAAAAAACCAAAAGTGCGTAATATTGCCATTCTGACCATTTTAAAGTGTGCGGTTCAGTGACACTGAGTATGTTCACATTGTTGTGCAACCATCACGATTTACCTTTTTAAAAAATGTTCAATTATGGTGAAAACATAATAGAATTTCTGCCTTAACCATTTTTATATGTACAATTCAATAGTGTGGAGTATATTTATGCTGTTGTGTGATGGTTTGCAGAAATTTTCATCTTGTAAATCTGAAACTGTGCATTAAACAACAGCCCTCCACTCTCTCCTCTGCCCTGGCACTCTACTCCCACCTCTGTCCCCAGGGGTTGCACCACTTGTGGGATCCCGTGGCTTTGACCGTGGCTTTGCCTTTCTGTGAGCGGCTTCTTCCCTCACTCACGTGATGTTTCTGAGGCTCGTGGTGCTGCTGCACACTCAGGACTGGCTTCCTTCTCTTGCTGTGTGCACGTGGTCTACCGGTCACCTGCAGGGGGGCACTGGCGTCTTCACCTCTTGCTATTGTGAGTCACGCTGCTTGTGAACACAGGTGTATGGCCATCCCTTTGACAACCTCCTTTCAATTCTTTTGAGTATACACCCAGCAGTGGGGTTGTGGGATGGCTGGGTGATACTCCGTGTGCTTTCCACCATGGCTGCACCATCTCACATTCCTGGCAGCAGTGCGCAAGCGTCCCACTCTCTCCACTAACAGTTGTCTTTTTTTTTTTTTTGGCCATATTAATGGGTGTAAGAAACCATCTCATTGTGGTTTCGATTTGTATTTCTTTCAGGATTAGTACTGTTGATCTGTGTTTTTTCAAAAGAGATCGTGACAGTCCGTGTCACACATCCACACATATCTGAATGTACTCTGCGCACCTGCGTGACCTTGTGGTGTGGAGAGAGAGTAACGGCACCCAAGTGTCCACATAGTGATCTGGCAAAGAGATCAGGTGAGGGGAGGATGGGAGATTGGAGCAGAAACTGGGCCAGCGGGAAGAAGAGAAAGGCTACTCTGAAATAAACGTGACCAGGAAATAACAGCAACAAAGCGCTCTCTGCAGCATAAACCCACAAAGTCAGGGTCCAAAGGACAGTCAAAAAAGAACACATGAGATTTGAAGGTGACTTAGGGAAACAGTGACTGTTTAAGAACAATAGGTGTTCTTTGAAAGAAGTTAAAAGAGACCCAAGCAGATGGAAAGACAGTCCATGTTCATGGATTGGAAAACTTAATGTCATAGTTTTAATACTGGGGCAACACTCCCCCAGTTGATCCACATACAGACTCAAAATAATTCCCATCAAAATCCCAGATGGGTTTTTTCCCTTTGAAATTGAGAAGCTGGCCAGGTGCAGTGGCTCGCACCTGTAAATCCCAGCACTCTGGGAGGCTGAGGCGGGTGGCTTGCTTGAGCTCAGGAGTTCAAGACCAAACTGAGCAAGAACAAGACCCCATCTCTACTAAAAATAGAAAAAAATAGCTGGGCATTGTGGCTGGTGCCTGTAGTCCCAGCTACTCAGGAAGCTGAGGCAAGGGGATTGCTCAAGCCAGGAGTTTGAGGTTGCTGTGAGCTATGATGCTACAGCACTCTACCCAGGGCAACAGAGTGAGACTCTGTGTGAAAAAAAAAGACAAAAAAGAAAAGAAAACTTCCCGAGCCTGACTAGAAGCAGATCCATCGAGCTACTTCCACGTAGCAACGACTCAGCAAGGCCCGGCCTGAAACTGCCTCTACCTAGATACAGCCAATGTGGTACCATGCCACTGACCCGACCCTGTCACGCACCTCTTCCCCCGCCTTCTTTCCCCGCCCCTTCTCCACAATAAATAAATTAAAAAAAAAAAAAAAAAGTTCAACTCAACAACAGCAACAGGAATCTTCGTACTCAAACAAAGTCATGGAAACTAATAATCTTAGGCTGAATGATATCTGGGTCAAAGATGAGAGTAAGAAGGAAATCACCAAATTTTTAGAACAAAATGATAATGAAGACAAAAATTATCAAAACCTGTGGGATACAGCAAATGCAATCCTAAGATAGAAATTTATAGCATTGGAAGCCTTCATCAAGAAAACAGAAAGAGAGGAGGCCAACAACTTAATAAATCATCTCAAGCAACTGGAAAAGGAAGAACATTCCAATCCCAAACCCAGCAGAAGAAAAGAAATAACCAAAGTTAGGGCAAAATTAAATGAAATTGAAAACAAAAGAATCATTCAGAAGATCAATGAAACAAAAAGTTTGTTTTTTGAAAAGATTAATAAAATTGATAAACCTTTGGCAACCTAACCAGAAACAGAAAAGCAAAATCTCTAATATTGTTTATCAGAAATGATAAAGGAGAAATAACTATAGACATCCAAGAAATTAAAAAAAAAATCTTTAATGATTAGTACAAAAATCTGTATTTCGAGAAATATGAAAATCTGAAGAAAATGGACCAATACCTGGAAACATGTCACCTTCCTAGACTCAACCAGAAAGAATTAGAAATCTTGAATAGACCCATGTCAATCACTGAAATAGCATCAACAATATGAAATCTCCCCAAAAAGAAAAGTCTGAGACCAGATGGCTTCACATCTGAATTTTATAAAACCTTTCAAGAGGAACTAGATTATACAACCTTTTCCAAAGCATAGAAAAAGAAGGAATACTTTCCAACACATTATATGAAGCAAATATCACCTTGATCCTCCCATCACAAAAGGATCCCACAAAGAAAGAAAATTCTAGACCAATATCATTAATGAATAGCAATGCAAAAAAATTCAATAAGATCTTAGCAAATAGAATTCAACAACACATCAAAAAAAATTTTATACCATAATTAAGTTGGTTTTATTCCAGGGTTACAGGGTTGGTTTAAAATATTCAAATCTATAACTATAACACATTACATCAATAAAATAAAAAACAAAGACCATATGATTCTCTCAATTGATGCAGAAAAAGCTTTTGATAATATCCAGCATTCTTTCATGATCAGAACACTTAAGAAAAGAGGTATAGAAGAGACATTTCTTAAACTGATAGAGGCCATCTATAGCAAACCCACAGCCAATATCATATTGAATGGAGTAAAATTGAAAACATTTCCACTCAGATCAGGAATGAGGCAAAGATGCCCACTGTCTCCATTGCTATTCAACATAGTAATTAGCCATTGCAATCAGGCAAGAGAAGGTGATCAAGGGTATCCAAATGGGGTCAGAGGAGATCAAACTTTGACTCTTTGCAGATGATATGATCCTATACCTAAAAAATTCCAGGGACTCAACTACAAAACTCTTAGAAGTGATCAAGGAATACAGCAGCATCTCGGGATACAAAATCAATATTTACAAATCAGTAGCTTTTATATATGCCAACAATAGTCAAGATGAAAATATAGGCAAGGACTCTTTTCCTTTTACAGTAGAGCCAAACAAGATGAAATATCTGGGAATTTACCTAACAAAGGATGTGAAAGATCTCTATAAAGAGAATTATGAAACTCTGAGAAAAGAAATACCTGAAGATGTTAACAAATGGAAAAGCATGCTATGCTCATGGCTGGGAAGAGTCAACATTGTTAAAATGTGCATACTACCCAAAGCAACCTACAAATTTAAAGCAATTCCTATTAAAGCACCATTGTCATACTTTAAAGAATATGAAATCTCTTTATTTCATATTCAGAAAAAACCTCGAATAGCCAATACATTACTCAGAAATAAAAACAAATCAGGAGGTATCACATTACCAGACTTCAGGCTATACTGTAAATCTATAGTGATCAAAGCACATGGTACCTGCAGAAAAATAGAGGGGTAGATTTATGGAGCAGAATAGAGAACCAAGAGATGAACCCAGCCACTTTTGATCATTTTATCTTTGATAAGCCTATCATAACATTCAGTGGAGGAGAGACTCCCTATTTAACAAATGATGCTGGGTGAACTGACTGGCAACCTGTAGAAGACTGAAACTGGACCTATATCTTTCACCATTAACAAAAATTGTTTCTCACTGGATAAAAACATTTGAACTTAAGAAATGAAACTATAAAAACACTAGAAGAGAGTGCAGGGAAAACACTTGAAGAAATTGGCCTGGGAGAATATTTTATGAGGAGGACCTCCCTGGCAATTGAAGCAACACCAAAAATACATTACTGGGATCTGATCAAACTAAAAAGCTTTTGCACAGCCAAGAGCACAGTAAATAAAGCAAACAGACAACCTTTAGTATGGGAGGTTTTGCAGGTTATGCTTCTGACAAAGGTCAGATAACTAGAATCCACAGAGAACTCAAACTAATCAATAAGAAAGGAACAAATAACCCCATTTCCACGTGGGCAAGAGACTTGAACAGAAACCTTTCTGATGAAGACAGGTGCATGCCCTACAAACACATGAAAAGGCTCATCATCTTTAATCATCAGAGAAATGCAAGTCAAAACCACATTGAGATATCATCTAACTCCAATAAAACTAGCTCACATAACAAAATCCCCAAACTATAGATGTTGGTGTGGATGTGGAGAGAAGGGATCACTTCTACCTGCTGGTCCAAATGCAAGCTAATAAGACCTTTTTGGAAAGAAGAGAGAATACTCAAGAAACTAAAAGTAGACCTACCATTTGTTCCTGTAATTCCTCTACTAAGTATATACTCAGGTGATAAAAAATCATTTTACAACAAAGACAATCGCACCATAATGTTTATTGTAGCTCAATTCATAATTTCCAAGACATGAGAACAGCCCAAGTGCCCATCAACCCATGAATGAATTAACAAATTGTGGTATATGTACATCATGGAATACTATGCAGGCATAAAAATGATGGAGAGTTCACATCTTTTACCTGGATGGAGCTGGAACATATTATTCTTTATAAATTATTTCAAGAATGGAAAAAAAAGTGGCCAACGTACTCAATACTACTATGAAATCAATATATAATCACCTACGCATTCATACGAATGGTAAAACATAACTGTAGTCCAGAAAGTAGAAGGGAAGAGGAGAGAGAGAGTGGAAGGGAGTGGGAAGGTGGGAGGAGGGAGGGCATTTGGAGGGACCTCACCTAAAGTGCATGATGCAATGGTACATTTCAAAACTATTAAGAAAAGAGTATAATTGTGATGGATGTGTTAATTGGTTCAATGTAAGCATTTTACATTGTATATCAAATCAGTACACTGAACCCCATAAATGCATCAATGTAGACAGTTGTGATTTAATAACAACAACGAAAGATGAGGTGAAGGATCTTTACAAAGAGAATTATAAAACCCTAATAGAAGAAATTGCAGAAGACATTAACAAAGAGAAAACTTTGCTCATATAAGAGAAAAACTCAAATGAATTCAAGGTTGGGGGCAGGGGAACAAGGGAGCAGGGGGAACAATGTTAGAGTATATGGCACCCTCTTGTGGCATGACACCATTATAAGAGGGACCTTACCTGATAAATGCAAACATTGTAACCTAATTCTTTGTACTTTCAAGTAACCTGAAAGAATTAAAAAAGAAAAAAGCATATGATCCCCTACTTAAAGGGTAGTAGAATGTACTTTCTCTTTCTTTTGAGGATTTTTCTGATAAACTAACTGAAAAAGATTAAATTCACTCAAAAGATTGTGAAGTAGGTAACTAATCAGGTTTGATGTTACAGGGACCCAAAGTAATGTTCTTTGACAAACCTTATGTGGAGCTTTCAGCAATGACAGAATACTAAGGTGAACATTATAGCCTTAATGTTTCCCTTCCTACATAGGACTCAGACCCTGCTTCTCCGGCATAGACAAGGGGAGGGTAAGGAGGCAATGAAGCGGGTTCGTAGGCCTTGTGCTCCAAGTCCAATCGCCTCCTTAGTTTACCTGAACAGGCCCAGAGGTCTGGTCCTCAGTGCCTCCCACCTTCTCTCCCCTGCCCAGCCTGAGCTGCCTTGGGAACTGTGCTGTAGTATAGACCCTGGCTTTGCCTTGGGGTTCCTCTTTTTCAACTTGAACTGAGTGGGTGCGAAATGCTGGGAGAAGAGTTTGAAAACAGGATGCCTCACTGCTCTCAGGTTTGATGGCAAGGCTGCTTGAGTCTCTTGGAGACATAAGTGACTTAAATATCTTCTCCAGGGTTGGTTTTTGTCTGAGGAATATTCTGAAGATAGTAACTCTGAGCCAAATGTGGATTTGGCAAATCAGTACTATAATTCCAAACCATTAAAAGAAGACCCCAAAGCAGCATTAAACAGTTTCCAAAAGCTTTTGGAACTTGAAGGTGAAAAAGGAGAGTGGTTTTCAATTTAAAACACTGAAACAAATGATTAACTTCAAGTTGACAAACTTTCCAGAAATTATGAATAGATATAAGCAACTATTGGCCTACATTTGGAGGGCAGTCACAAGAAATTATTCTGAAAATTCCATTAATTCTATCTTTGATTATATCTCTGCTTCTAAACAGGTGGATTTACTGTAGGAATTCTATGAAACAACACTGGAAGCCTTAAAAGATGCTAAGAATGAGAACTGTGGTTTAAGACAAACACAAAGCTAGGAAAATCATATTTAGAATGAGAGGAATATGAAAAGCTCCAAAAAATTTTATCCCAGTTACATCAATCCTGCCAGACTGATGATGGAGAAGATAACTTTAAAAAAGGTGCACAGTTAGTAGAAATACATTCATTGGAAATTCAAATGTATGCAGCACAGAAAAATAACAAAAAACTTAAAGCACTCCATGAACAGTCACTTCATATCAAGTCTGCCATCCCTCATTCACTGGTCATGGAGTTATCAGAGGATGTGGTGGTAAAATGCTCTTGAGAGAAGGTGAGTTTGAAAAGGTACACGCTGATTGATTTTTTGAAGCCTTTAAAAATTATGATGAATCAGGAAGTCCAAGATGAACCACTTGCTTAAAATATTTAGTCTTGGCAGATATGCTAGTGAAATTGGGAATTAATCCATTTGACTCATGGGAGGCCAAGCTGTACAAAAACAATCCAGAAAGATTAGCAATGACGAATTTGGTAAGTGCCTATCAGAATAATGACATTACTGAATTCGAGAAGATTAGGAAAACAAATCACATTACAGCTACGTCATGGATGATTGCTTCATAAGAAAACACATTGAAGAGCTTTTACAAAACATCAGAACACAAGTGCTAATAAAATTAATTAAGCTTTACACAAGAAAACATATTTCTTTTATTGTGGAGAGAGGCTGTGAAGTGGCAAGTCCCCCAGAGCCTGGGGAGCACTCAGAGAATGACCCCCCAACTCCTCCTCCTCCTTTCCCAAAATAACCATATTCCTTTCTTCATCTTCTCTTTCTTTGTCTAGTTAATCTTTAGGAATTATATAGAAATCCTTGTGATCTTTTCCTTTTTACTTCTTAACGTATGTTAACGAAGTTAAGTAGAAACCATTTACAGGATGATTTAGTTATTTACATTTTCCAATCATATTATAAAACAAAAAACCATATCTTTTGTCTATGCTACTTCCCTTTGGACAACCCTATTGAGATATTATAAAATAAAGCTAATTTTGTGTTGGGGGGCTGGCGGCAGCCTTCAGGCCTCCCCACCCCATCTTTCACCTTTTGTGTCTTCTCTTGTGTTTTATATTCCTCAATCCTCCCTTCTCTGTGCAGGCTCAAGAAATTTTATTTGTAAGGAGCTACACAGATGTAGCATCAGAAGAGGGGTGGTGCACAGTACACTGCACTAGATAAATGGACCAACTAATTAAATTCTCTCAGCCAGGCTATAGTCAGTAAAATGGCTTAACAAAGAACAAGCTGTTACAGACGTCCTTAAGGCAACAGAGCAGAGATGTAATCCTTAAAAGAACTGGGAATGGCAAAACTACTGTCAGTTGATGTGTCTTGAAAATGATTGGAGAAGGGCAGTGCCTGTGGCTCAACGGAGTAAGGCACCAGCCCCATATGCCAGAGGTGGCGGGTTCAAACCCAGCTCCAGCCAAAATTGCAAAACAAGAAAAAAAAGAAAATTATTGGAGTTATGGCAGAAATGCTTTTTGATCAATTGGTTTGTGTTTTGTTGCTGCGTTTATCTGAAGGCAAACAACTTTAATCTCTAGAAGAAAACCAAAATATCATGAGATTTATGCTGTATTGGCACCTTGCCCTACACATAACAACATCAATAGTAATTTGTCATGGGCAACATGACTGAGAGAAGGTTTTTGTCATGATTTACACTGACATGCTATTGTTGGTTAAATTTAAACATGTTTTACCTGCAGATATTCTCTCATAAATAATCTGAAATAACTTGAAATGCATACCCATTTGAACACTTCTTTTCTCATGTATAAATTAAAATGTTTGCTGCAAAACCAAATCAAACCTATGTAAATGTCAGCAAGAGGAGTTGCTTGAGAATGACAAGAAAAAGGAAAATTTTGTCTGAAGTAATGGCCATCAAAGAAGAATTTTTTCACTATGTTAGAGACAGATAAGCTCTTTGAAGATTAGGGAAAAATCTCTGGATATACTTAGCAACAGGGTTAATACAAAATTATCATGTTCTTATTGGCACACATACAAAAGAGTGAAATTTAAAATTCATATGTAAATGTCAATGGGTGACACAGAAAAAATGAAATATGCTAAAAATATTCCCACAATTAGGGCAAGCACTATAATAATAGTGAAAAAAGAAAAGTTACTCACCTTCTGTCTTATCTTCTGTGTGTGTACTGATCACTGAAAAAAGAAAGACACTGTATTTATCTGTATGTCAGGATAATTAACAACATTCATACATGTTCTAGAGAAGGACATAGGCTAATTCTCAGTTCAAATCTCTCATGCCTGTAATCCCAGCACTGTGGGAGCCTGAGGTGGGGGATTGCTTGAGCTCAGAAGTTCAAGACCTGTCTGAGCAAGAGTGAGACCTTGACTCATGAAAAAAATGAAAAACCTAGCCAGGCGCTGTGGTCAGTGCCTTTAATCCCAGCGGCTTCAGAAGGCTGAGCAGCAGGATGCCCACAACCCGAGTCTGAGTTTGCAGTGAGCTATAATGCCACTGCTCAGGGTATAGGGTAGAACTCTGTCTCCACCAAAAAAAAGAAAAAGAAAAAAAAAAACCAAGACAGATCTCTTAGACTGCATCAGAGGTTGGCTAATTTGGGCTCTCTTGCATTCATGGCTTCTGGCAGCATAGTAACAAAAGGACTTATTCCATAATATTTAGAGATACCACCTGCATCCTGAACACGGAATATTCAGCTAAGTACAACTGTGTGTTCGCGTGCAGAAGCTTAAAAATAAAACAAATGTGAAGAGGGCTGACATAGGCAATATAAAATTGTCTTTTCTGTCTTTTTCAGTGCCTCTTTCCTTGCATCCAAGTTGCTGCAGAAAACATTATTTTATCCTTTTTTTTTTATGGCTAGTAGCATTCCATGGTGTGTGTGTGTGCATGTGTATACACCACATCTTCTTTATCCATTCACGGGTTGATGGACACTTAAGTTGATTCCATATCTTTGCAACTGAAAATTGTATTGCGATAAACATACAGGTGAAGGTGAGTTTTTAAAATATAACAACTTCTCTTGTTTTGGGCAGACACCCAATAGTGGGATTGCTAGATTGAATGGTAGATCTACTTTTAGTTCTATGAGGAATATTCATGTTTTTTCTGTACAGGTTGTATTAGTTCACATTCCTACTGACAGTTTCTGAGCATTCTGTTTTTACAGCATCTTTGCCAACTTCTATTGTGTATTATTCAACTAAACTATTATTTTAATAGAAATCCATTATAGAAGAGAATAGGAAAAACACATATGAGATTAATCACTGCAACATTATATGTTATAGCAAAATGTTAGAAACAATGTCTTCAATAAAAGAAATAAAAATCAAAATATTGTCAACTGTACAAATATGTAGGTGTAGGCATGGAGGCTATGATGGCTGCAGTAGGGGACAGGTAAATTATTTCTTATTTGCCCATATAATTTGATAATATTTAATTCTTAAAAAAAGAGACAGTTTTCTGTGTGCTGAGGTAAGGTGGTATATAGGACCTGACCTTAACTTCAAAAAGCTGGATGCAAGGCTATGCATGGTATGTTACCACCTAAGTGAAAAGAGAGTGATGTATACTGAGAATTTATTGAAATATCTGGGACAAAGTCTCGAAAAGAACAACTGAATGCCTGCCAGAAGAGGGGTAAATGACTCAGAGTGTGTGTGTGTGAGAGAGAGACAATTTGTCACTTGTGAATTTTTACTTATATCCAGCATACATACATTTATAAATACTATTTTTAAAATGTCTTAATCTATTTTCCATGGATATATATTTAAATAGAAAAGTAGACAAAGAATATATGTGCATATATCAAATTCATAATACTCATAAATTTATTAGTAAGATAACAAAACTCAGTGTTAGAGCAGTGTAAAATAAAGCTTTTTTAGTTTTTAAAAAATAGTGAATTTTAAGAGGTTATATTGATAACTTTTAATTATTTTGATTTTGGGGTGTAGAACTATGGGGATAACTTTGTATTTTAAACTTCTTGTCATTTTATTTCATTTTTTAAAGAGATCACTCAAACTCAGCTCAGGTGAGCTAATTACCGGAGGCAGCCACTGTAGGAAAGTGGATGCCTGTTGTCAGGAAGGGAAACGCCTGGATAAGGAAACCTGGATAGAGGCCATCCAGGGCAGATTGATACCAATCTCAAAAAGCAGAATACTGAAGGGAGGTGGTGACAGGGGAAGAGGGCTATGCGTTTACTCAAAGAAGTAAATATTACCCTCAGCAGGGAGGGTGTGGAGAATAATTATTCCTAAAGCTCAGATTGTCTCCCTTTGTTTGATGTTAAAATCTTCCTAATAACTTCTCCCACATGTGATCATTCTCCAGTAAGACAGAGAATACTCTTCCTCTTGTGGAAGAATATATTTTCAACATGACCATTGATCATGATCACAATTATAAGAAAGGTCCTTTTATTTGACTTAAACAAACACATTGGATTTAACACACTGAACACACTGAATTTATAATTCACAGAGAGTAGTTCTAATTCTGCCTGATTAATACACTCTGTTGAACATCTCATCAAAATTGATGTTTTATGTATTTGAAAGTAGAGTAACTGTCGCATTTCCCAAAGGTTTCTCTTGCACAGGCTAACTATATTTCTTAAGCGAGTTTTCCTATGTTAGAGTTTGGTAAGGACATATAGTTATATCTCCAGAATTGTTCATGTTCCACAATGTCAGTCCTCATGGTTTAATATGGGGCGTCTGGCTTGACGTGACCAGTGAGCGATGGAATCATAGAATCAGATTATCAGATTCCTGCTGTGCAAATTTATTTGTTAACAAACACTATAAAAATCTGAGCACAACCTTTCTAGGCACTACTAAGAACTCTAGTACCAAAAATATTCAGATTAATATCTTTACTCATTTATAAAATTTACCTTTTCCTGTGGTTTCTTTAGTGGCAACTTGATAAAACAAAGCTGGTACTATGATTAGACAAGCAAATGCCATGATCTTGTGTAAATTTCTCATTACAATGACATATGTGATACAGGAATCCCAGAGACGTTTTTGTTGATTTCTACACCCATTAAGCATGGTGTTTTTTCACTTCTTTCCTGTAAGGAACCTGGAGAATAATGACTCAGGTCAGTTTTCCTCAGGAAACTTGACACTAACCTCCAACCCTTCATTCCCAAAGGATAAAGAGGAAGGATGTTCTCTGGGTTTGGTCTCAGATGGGAAACTGAGGACAGGGTTAATGGGGGGAAGGGGTAGCTCTCTGCTAGGACATGCTTTGAGGGAGCATGTCCCTCACCTGCATCAGCCGAGGGCAGTGAAGGAAGCCCTGCCTGATGACAGACATGCTTTCATTCTCATCTTCCTACCTGAAGGAGGTCTGAGGGGCTATAAGAAGTGGAGGAAGATTCCAGATCTTTAGGAGATTTGCCTGAATGAATTCTTGAGTGAGTTTTGGGTGAGTGATTTAGCTGGGGGAGGAAGTAGGAAAGAAGTAGGACTTGGAATGTTCTCACTGGACAGAAAAAAAAATGCCCCTCTGAGCAGACAGCAAGAGAAGAACAGAGGCATGTAGGCCTAACAACGGACCGTGGAATGGATCCAGAAACAGCAGGAATAGAGCCAGACAAGTTCTAAAGACGAAAGCCCAGGATATAATAAGGTTGTAGAGGAGCACATCTTTTCTAGAAGAATTCTTAAGATTTTCCAGTTAGAGAAAGAGATAAATTAGAATCAGGATGGTCAAAGACACTAATTTTGGTGCTGTTTTTCCTAGATTCTTCATTGTCCCTATGACATTTCTTAGTGCCTTCATTAAGATGCACACATGTGTATGCACATGCACAAGCATGTGTGTACACACACACACACACACACACACACGCACACTTTGGATATCTCTTTCCTTCTCTTGAGCCCCCTCTGAAATATCAAAGCCCATCACCTGGAAACTCCAGCCGGATCACCCAATTGTCTTCCTCTCATGCACTGCAGTCAACAGGGATATGAAAGCAGCACAGGGCAGGGACTATCTGGAAAGGGGACTCTGGACTGTACTTTGCTCTTCTCCATTGATATCAAGGTAATAAAGATGATCTTACAGGGACCATAAAAACCATGAAGCCAAGCATATATATATATATTTTTTTTGAGACAGAGCCTTAAGCTGTCACCCTGGGTAGAGTGCTATGGTATCACAACTCACAGTAACGTCCAACTCCTGGGCTCAAGTGATTCTCTTGCCTCCACCTCCCAAGTAGCTGGGACTATAGGTGCCTGCCGCAACGCCTGGCTATTTTTGGGTTGCAGCCGTCATTGTTTGGAGGGCCCGGGCTGGATGCGAACCCTCCAGCTCAGGTGTATGTGGCTGGTGCCTTAGCCGCTTGAGCCACAGGCGCCCAGCCAAGCCAAGCATATTTAATCTAGATGTTTATACGCTACTAAAAAATGCTCCCTTCACACATGAACATACCAAAAAAGGCCTCTGAAGAATTGCTGTCCTTGCTTTTATTAATTTTGTAATTACTATTTTCAAGGAAAAACTTGCAGTGGAGATTTAAATGAAACATTCTCACAACAGTTTTCTAGATACATGTATTTAATTTGTTCAAAGTAAGGAATGAATGTGAATGCTAACTCTAGAGTCTTTTGTAATCTAGCCTTATTAATCCCATAATTTAAATCTACCCATGACATTAAGGAGAACGGATTCTTTTTTTTTTTTTTACAGTTTATGGTTATGATGCATGTTTTTAAAAATTGTTATAGACTTTGGGGGTACAAGTGAAATTTTGTTACATAGATATGCTGTACAGCAGTTGTGAAGTCTGTTTTTTTTTTTAATGGAACCATCACCTGAGTAGTGTACATTATAGCCCTTACATAATTTCTCATCCCTCTCTTCCCCTCTCATCTCCCACTTTTCTAAGTCTCCAATGTCTATTATTCCCCTTTTATGCCCCATTATTGAGCCCCTGTGTGTAAGTCAAAGGTGGTGTTTTGACTCCCTCTTTCTGAGTTATTTCAGTTAAGATAGTGGCTTTCAGTTTCATCCATGTCGCTGCAAAGACATAATTTCATTCTTCTTTTTGGCTGAGTAGTATTCCATGGTGTGTGTGTGTGTGTGTGGGGGGGTGTCTGTGTGTGTACCATACTCTTTATCCAATCATCCATTCATGGACACTTAGATTGAATCCATACTTTTGTTATGGTGAATAGTGCTCAGATAAAATATAAGTGAAGGTGTCTTTTTGATAGAATGACTTCTGTTCCTTTGGGTAGATAACCAGAAGTGGGATTGTTGGATCAAATGGTAGTTCTCTTTATAGTTCTTCCAGAAATCCCCATACCATTTTCCATAAAGGCTGTACTAATTTATATTCTCACCAACAGTGTGTAAGCATTCCCCTTTCTCCACATCCTTATCAACATCTATTGTTTTTTGACTTTTCACTAACAGCCATTTGGGTTGGCTTTAATTTGCATTTCTCTGATGATTAGTGATGTTCAGCATTTTTTATATATTTGTTAGCAATTTGCACTTCTTTTGATGAACGTCTATTCATGTCCTATGCCGGCTTTGTAATGGAGCTACTTGTTTTGTTGTTGTTGTTGTTGTTGTTGTTGTTGTCCAGTTGTTTGAGTACCTTATAAATTCTGGATATTAGCCCCCTGTCAGATGCATAGTTTGTAAACAGTTTCTCTCATTCTGCAGGTTATGTGTTCACTTTGTTAATTTCTTCTTTTGCTGTGCAGGAGCTTTTTAGTTTTAATAAGTCCCATTTGTTTCTGTTGCATTTGGTTTTGTGGTCTTAGCCATAAATTCTTTGCTTTAGGCAATCCCATTACTGGGCATCTATCCAGAAGGAAAAAAAACTTTTACTATAAAGACACTTGTACTAGGCTGTTTATCCCAGCCCAATTTACCATCGCTAAAATGTGGAAACAGCCTAAATGTCCTTCAATGCAGGAATGGATTGGTAAACTGTGGTATATGTATGCCATGGAATATTATTCAGCTATTTTTAAAAAATGGAGATTTTGCAGCATTTGTACTAATTTGGATGGAGGTGGTACACATTATTCTTAGTGAAGCATCACAGAAATGGAGAAGTATGAATCCTATGTATTCAACTTTGATATGAGGACAATTAATGACAATTAATGACATGGTGGGGCATGGGGGAAGGGGAGATCAGACAGAGAAGGAGGGAGTGGGTGAGAGAAAGGAAAAGAAGAAAAGAAAATAGTGGCTAATTTTTACATAAATTGGATTTAATTTTGACCAAAGTACATTACTTAAACATTAATTTTTTAATTCAACTTGTTAATGTGTTGTTTAGGATATTGCATCCTCATTTATAAATGAAATATGTTTGTAATTTCAACTTTATAATAATATATTTTCTCCAATTTTAATATCAGGTGTATCCAGATTAAGTAGAATGATTTTGAAGTATCTCTTCTTTTTCTATTGTCTATAAGATTTGGCATGATTGGTTCTTTGAAATTATCTTTTACTTTTATTTATAAATATTAGTTGTTTATTTCTTGAGACTTTGGAAAAAAAATAAAAAGAAGAAGTTAACTGATGACTCCATACTGAACCTCAGAGTCAAAGCATTCTATAATAGACATACTCTTATTTGAAAATGTGAATGTACCTTTCTTTGCATTGTTGTTATTATTATTATTATTATTGCTTAATATTTCAATGCAGCAATCATCTTATTTCTTTTCTGAGTGTATTTGTTTTCATTTGTTCTTTGTGAGGTTTTTGTTTCTAGTCCTTATCTTAAACATTGCTATTGTTATTAAATTTTAAGCCTTTTTAATTCTGTGGAGGCAAAAAGTGGAAACCTAAGAAACACATGTACCATATATTCTCGAGTATAAGCCGAGTTTTTTCGGCACAAAATTTGTGCCGAAAAACCCAAACTCGGCACAAATTTTGTGCTGAAAAAACTAGGCTTATACTCGAGTATATACGGTATATGCAAAAAAAAAAATAAATAAATTTTAAAAAAGCAACATCTAAACTTCAAAATGACCCACACATACCAAAGAAAACCTAGTAAATGGCCTTGTTTTATCTCATAGCATTTTGTGTCTGCCCCTCAGGCAAACAATTCATCATCACAACCTCACCAGTGAATCCCAGGACTCACACATTGCTACAAGTCCTGTCTTTTAGCATGCCCGGAATGAACCATTACACTTCAACGCAGTGTGAAATAATTCCAGTGAAGCCAATTGACCTGTTGGAGAGTACCTAGATAATATTAGATACATAAATATCACTTAGTACAGTGGAAAGATCTGTGTAAAACAATAGAGATCTGTGTACAAACAAACTGAGTCATTGATCTATTATATTACAGTGCTTTGAAAATAACTGGATTTCATTTTTACCCTTTAATTTTTCCATCTTAATCACACTCTGTCAAGACCAGGGCACACATATTATGCATAAAAAGGTCAAGAATACCCTTGTGTGCTCCCTGGCCCAACACTGAGATACATCCCAGACGCTGGCACACATGCATATAAAATTGCCCACACACAAACCTCTGTGAATTGGACCAGCCAGAAAAATATAGTTTGATGTGACATGAGTTGCTAAGGCAAATGTACAATCCAAGGCATGAAAAAAAGGGCTCAGGGAAGCACCTATGGCTCAGAGGAGTAGGGCACCAGCCCCATATGGCAGTACCTGTGGCTCAAAGGAGAAGGGCGATGGCCCCATATGCCAGAGGTTCGAGTCCAGCCCTAGCCAAAAAAATCTGCAAAAAAAAAAAGGGGGGGGGGCATCATTAGCAATACATTCATTTTAGCTATCAGATCAGTTAAATTAAACTCTAGATCTGAATAAAAGTGGGGTCTCTCTGGACTCTTCTGGGACTCTTGGACCAATTTCTGGTCAGTCTTGTTGGGTAGGAGCAAACATTTTCACTACTCTTATCACCAGACTTTTGCCTAATCATAAATGTTGCTTCTATGTTTATGGGAGTTGGTGATATTCAGGGCCTAATTCTTTTTTAGGGCTTATTGGTCATTATCTTTAGCCAATGGAACACTGGAGTTTTTGACCCCTAGATTTTTGTACTCTCATTCAGGGCATACTAATGAGATTTCTCTTAGAGAAAAATAATAGCACTTACCCTCTCTAAAGGATCTAACACTAAGATCTTAACATGACATGGGGTCAGGGTTCATCTGTAACCCAGAAGTAAATCACACAATTTAAGATGTCCTTCTCCCCTAGTGCGTTGTGTGCTCAGACACATCCCATTTCTAATTTCCAAACTTACGGTGAGAGCTTCTTGACCCACTGGTTGAGATGAGATTAACAGATAAAAAATAAAGTAGGCTTTGAAATTACCCCTCTAAGGCTTGAGCCATTTAGGTAAGCACTGTCCTTTCTGCCCTTGCTTGGCTTCATGTATCTGTGCTTCTCCGGCATCTGTCACCCCTGTGCAGATTCGCTGACCTGCTCTGGACTTTTGCCTTCTTGTATAGTGTGGTGTGGTGCTTTTAGAAATTCTAAGGGAAGTGGTTTGGGGATGTCAATCTCATTGGAAAAGAAGAGTCAGAGATTTGTGTTGAGAATCAGATAAAATGGTCAATATAAGCAGCTGTTTATTAAGGGTACTGTAACACACATATCATAAAACTGAAAAATCCTTTAGATCTTTTTGGGGAGAGTGGGTTTCTGGTGATCGTATGACATATACAATATGTTGAAGATGGGCAATGCATGTCTGCAATGTGTATCTGACAACAGCAATGATAGAAAATTAAACTGTTATATAGACAGGCTCCTTACAAGTCTCCTAGTATGAGGTATCAGGGATAATTCCATGAAATCAAGGAGCTTAGCTTAAGAGTGGAACGATTTAGAAAGGACAAGATGACTTTGATCAGATATACGAACACTTCTCATAGAGAAGGAAGATTTGAAGTGCAATGAGAAGAATGAACAAAGATAATAGGCTTATTTTGTCTCAATACAAAGAAAGAAATTTCTATCAATTAAAACTGTCCTCTAAATAAATAAGCAGGAAGAGCGGAGAGAGGAAAGTGGGCAAGGGGAGGGTGTCTTGGTGTGGGACACATCTTTTGTGACTTGTGTGACACAAGTATAACAGGGACTTTACCCAACAAATGCAATCAGTGTAACCTGGTTTCTTGTACCCTCAATGAATCCCCAACAATAAAAAATAAAATAAAATAAGCTACCAGGGGAGGCAGTGAGCTTCTTGTCACTGGAGATGTTCAAGGCAACACCAAGTGCCAATTTTAGGGAGAGTTATGCATAATGATAAAAGACTTTGGTACCAGCTTTTAAAAAATATTGCTCTGAATCTTTATTAAATAAGTTCAGTGATATTTTATTCATTGGAAACTCTTTCTATTTCATCTCCCTCTGCCTCATTTCTTTCACAGTCCTGAAACATCCTCTCCACACTGCTTTACAATGTCTGTTCTTCCTCTCCCTTCCCCCATGGGGAGCAAGAATCTCCTTCTTATCACTTCATGTAAATTGCATTCAATTAAATTTAGTTCCATGAGCATTGGCTGAGGTCTTCTTGTATTTAAGTTCTGTGATAGGTATAATAAAGGGCATGTAGATGAATAACTTGGAGGCCTGGGCTTCAGAAATTTGTGAGATTCTAACAAAAGTGAGAAGACAAGTCTCAAAAGAGCTTTTCCCTGAGACAGAGATAACCTTTGCTACTAAAAAGTCAGAGGAAAACACATTCATCATAATTGCTTCAGGTAGGAGTTAGCATCTTAGAGGGTCCTTAAAGGTTATGGAAGATGGATTTCACTATTCAAAGACAGAGCAACATGGGCATTTCTCACATAGTTAATGGCTTGAGTATAGACACAGAAGCAAAGGGTGTAGGACCAGCTGACAGCACATTTGTGAGGGCAGATGGCATTGGTATGACGAGACAAGAAAAGTAGGTTCAGAACTTCAAATGGAGAACTTGGAAGTTCAAGGAAAGAAAATTGTATCTATTATAACTCAAGAAGCAATTGCAGAGCATTTAAGGTTTAACAGAAAAATAGTATACTAAGAGTTGTTCTTTTAAGGAAATTAACATGCTCATTTAGGAAGGATTGGTGTAGAAAAAGTCAAAAGTGGAAGAATCAATGAATTGATAGTTTGAGAAACAGGAAGGGTTCAAAGAGAGGAGTATCTATAGCAGGGTGAATGTGGCATAGAATCCCGCTTAGCAATTACTTTTGATCATACATTTATAGTCATTGGAGAGAAATTCAGAAAACATAAGGAAATACAAAGACAAAAATTAAAATGGCCAGTAAATCCACCAATCAGCAATTGATATTAACATTTTCATATTCATCTATTCTGACTTTTATTGTTTTATTTATACTTTGCCTTACAAATCTGGATAATAGCAGCCATATAATTTTACTCACTGCTATAATACATCAAAGTTATTTTTCCATGTGAGAATATTTACTTTTATGTACCATGCTAATGATTGCAGAGTGTCCCACACCTACAAATTATTATAATTACTGAACCATTTCCCTACAGGGGGTCTTAGCTGGTTTTTATTTTTTCCATATTATAACAGGGTCCCATGTCCCTTTTTCAATCATTTTCTAATTACTTCCTTAAATAAATTCATAAAAGTGCAATAGGTCAGAGATCACCACTGGGTTGTTCTCAGTAGATGTTCCCTGCTTTTCTTTTAGTTTTTGATCCTTGTAGTTTTGCTGAGCAAACAAATGCCTACATGAAAGTGGTATTTTTTCAGTCACGTTTTCAGTCAGAGCTCTGGACCTTGAGACAGAAGTAGAAGTGTAGTGTGTGACTTCTCAAAAGTGTCATTTAAAGGTAAAGTCTTCTTTCGGTCCTCCTTGGACAGAATGCTGATGGGATGATGGGACTTGGAGGAGCCACTGAAGACATGAGAAGGACCCATCCAAGCAAAATGATGGCAGATCCCTGGGCCTATGGCACATGTTATGAACTGATCCTCCCACCCTAGGCTGCCCACCACCTGAGACAAGGAGAAATACACTTTTATCTGGCTCGAGTCACTTTAGAAGTTGGTTTTCTATCACACACAGCTGAACCAATCCTAACTAAAACAATGACTTTGAAAGTTCACACATGTTTAAGGCTTTCCATACACATCGCCAAATTTGAGTCCAGGGAGGCTGTGCGGATGAATATTCCCACGAGTAACATATAAATTAGAGCACCATTCTCCATTTATCCTGGGGAGCACTAGATGTCATAATTCTCTGCCAATTTGGTAGTTGATAAATGGTCTCTCTTTCTTTTAATTTACATCCCAGCCTCATTCATGTGAATCTTTCTTCCATCCCCTTTTGATCCCCCTGACATAACCCTCTCTTTGACTAGAAATTCTGAAACATCATCTATTTTAAAGACATAGTCCTGATGATTAACCAGTTGGCTTTGTTGTTCTTTTTAATATTCATCTGCCTTCCATCCCAGAAAGCAGGACTTCTGATCCCAAGACAGTGCACCAGGGCTCTTCCTTGCCCCTTCACTGGTGCTTTTCTTTCTTTGATAACTAGATCTGCACCAATACAGTATGCTTGATTGTGTCATTAACCTGCTAAGGCTATTTCACAGTTGCAAGAGGAATATTAGGGGACAAGCATCCAGCAAATTGGTCAAATTACAAGTGTGCAGAGGGTTTCGACACTTATGTTCACATTTATTTCTCTTTCCTACCTATTTTTGCTTTCACCTGCCTACCTGGCTAATCTAAAACGTCTTTTTTCCTGTAATACTCTCTGTCATTTGGGGAAGAAAATTCTTTACTAACTGGGTTAAGTATTTCCTTCACTGTTTGGTCAAAACTGTTTTTCTTGCATCCAAAGGAAGAAACATTATTCTAGAACCATCTTAGTCTGTCTCTGTGGTAACCTCTTTTATCCTCCTACGAGGATCAGGTTCCTTCAAAACAGCAACAAAATAACATCTGTAAGGATCAATGATAATTAGGATGTGAAAGCAGAAGTCTAAACCCAAACTTTAAAGTCTTCATGATGTGTTTTAATCATTTGTCTCACTTTTTCTTTTTAACCCTAATCTAGTCTTTCCCCAGTATCGATTCTAATCACCTCTGCTTTCCTCCATAGCACTGTGTTGGAGACCCCATCCTTCCAGACTCTACTGCCCACCTAAAGGACCATTTCTGATTGTGCACCTGCACACTGACCACCACTCCCCATCACCTCCAGTGCTACAAGTTTTTGGAGTTTGAATACCATGTCCCTGACCACCATGGACTTCTTCCAGTGGTGAGTTTAATGAAGGGATAGCAAAAATCAGTGGTATATGCTGTTTACTATCTTTCTTATTTAGGAACCAGGCCCCCTGGGAATTCCTATTCCATCATCTCGCCTGCTACTTCAGGTGTTGCTCATGAGTCAGTCCTGAAACTTACATTCCACCATTCATTGTTTATCTCAGAGTCCTTATTTGCAATACTTTACCCACTTCTTAATATAAAATTTGAGTGGTCTACAATGCATTACGCACTTTTTATGTATTATTTGTTTTAATTCTCAAGATAACCTTATGAGGTGAGTGTGATTATTAGCCCCGTTTCAAAGGTAAAAACACTAAGTCTCAATCACTCAGTATGAAACAGATTTTAAACCCTGATAGCCTAAAATGGTCTGCGTCCCATCAATGATACTCTTTTGCCTCTTCCTAAATTCCTCTAGCTATTTTTTCCCTCTTAGCCTATTATTCTTCATTTTCACATTGCTCGTTGTGTCTCTGACACCTCTGCCTGAAGGTCTTTCTGCATCTGCATATCATCTTGAATTAGACTGAACTCTTGACTTGGCAGGACCCGTAAGTTTAATAATAATAAAGTGGTTACACACCAGACTATTCATTTTGGCTGTCTCTTCCCTTAAGGCTGGGAAGGCGAAATGGAATCATAAATAATATCAGTTGTGATGAAAGTCAAACAGCAGCCAGGTTCTCCCAGTCTGCTTCTCTGATGACAATAGCTAATGATAAGTCAGGGTTAACAACGTATTGGACTTTGTACTGAGCTCTATGCACTGCCTCACTTGGTCCTCACGTCACCCCTGAGAGGAAGGCACTGTTACTACCTCCATTTTACAAATAAGAAAATTGAGGTTAGAAGACCTCCAGTAAATGGACCACTTCATACAATGAACACCTCCCAGATCCATTTTTCAAATCCATGTCTTCAGAAATTTAGAACCTTCTTTCTTAAGCACTGTAGTACAATTCTTTGTTTTTTAAAGTAATATTGCTGGTAGCATTTGAAAATGCAGAAACCCATGGAAGAAGTAATAACCTATCCCCAAATTCAATCATTTTTTCATTCATATTATTCAATACATGACCACATATGTATCCAATTTTACCTATTTACATTAAGTGACATTATGGATAGAATTACATTTTTCTACATTTTCTATTAATGTCTTATTAAGCATGAAACTCTGGCAATAAATTTGAAAACGTGAACAAAATAGACATGCTCTTAGCAATGCATCAATTTCCAAAACTGACCCATTAAGAAGTGGAAAATTTGAATAGGGTAATTTTCATGGATGGGCTAACAAAAGGCTCTAGGATTAGGTGGGTTTGCAGCTGAGTTCATCCAATCTCTAAATAATAGGTAATTCCACAGTTAAACCTGCCATAGATAAAAAAGATGGACATTTATCTCATTCGCTTATGTGTACAATTTGATACCAAAACAGAATAAAGTTGCTAGAGAAAAGAAAATATTGTACAATTTCAGTTCTAGTGGAATATTAGAAAATTGATCCAGCAAAGTTAGTAAAAGGAATAATACATTATAACTAAGCAAAGTTTATTCCAGGAAAACCAGGGTAGTTAATATCAAGAAATCTATCCACATAATGCATTATATCAATAAAACAAAGCACAATAAAACATGTGTAAGTAAATCAATGCTAAATTGACATGACATTAAATTTAGCATTTCTTTAAATAAAATCCTAAGTAGAAAAATGAAGAGAGGAACAAATAAAACATAATAAAACTACCAAACATAGCATAAAATATTATCCTAAATGTGAAATATTTAATATTGAAATTAAAAAGTCAGTCACCATTATAATTTAAAATTAACTTTAAAATTCTAGCAAATAAAAAAAAAAAAAACTCAAGTGCATGATAATGGAAAAGAAGACCTACAACTGTTTTATGATTGTCACATTTCTTGCTCAAAAACTCTAAAAGGCTGAAAAAATAAAATAAAAAATAAAATTCCTAATAGGATTTATAAGTTATGAATAATCACCTGTACATAGAAATGAGAATAAAACATTCCAGTCACAATGGAAAAGATAAATTATAAAAGACTTAGAAATAAATATATAAAAATAGCATTGAACATAAAGCATAAAGTTATATAATCTTTTGGAAGATAAAAAAGAATATCTAGGCAAATGGAAAGACACACCATTCCTTTAGATGGAAGGCTTAAGATCACAAAATAGGAAATATTTCTAAATTAATAAACATAGTAACACTTAGGTTAAAGCCCAAGAGAGTCCTTTTTATGCTTATGTAAAATTGCTTTACATTTCACTTGGAAAAAAATATTAATAGCTCTCCCCAAATTTAACAACAATAACAAATAAAAAAATAAAAATAGAAAGGCACTGGCCACACCAGGATGCAGACTATTCTAAAACCATTACAATCGAATCAATATGTCATTGGTCAGAAGAGACAATAAGAATCAAGAAAAACAGAAAATCCAGAAATGTATCCTGGTTCATATGAAAGTTTTAGTTCACTTGGAAAAGCAAACTTCACTTTTTAATAAATGGTATTGAAGCACTGGCTACCCAACTGGAATAAAATAAAATTATTAATATAACTGAATTTCACACAATGTATGAAAATATTTTATAAATAAAGGTTTAAATAAAAAAAAAAAATAAGCAATGATACATTTATAGACTATCTCAAAAACAATACCTACCATCTAAGGGTGGGGGAAAAAACCTTTTGATCCAGACTAGAAACTCCAAAGCTATAAAAGAAAGGATACATTTGGCGATTGTCTCAGTCCATTAAATTCCTTAGACTGGATGATTTATAAACAACATAAATTTATTGCTCACAGTTCTGGAGGCTGGGAAGTCCAAAATCAAGGTGCCTGCAGATTGTGCCTGCTGTGGGCTTGAGGGCTCATTCCTCGTGCACAACCCCTGCTGGCTGCTTGATAGAAGGGGAGTCCAAGCTCCTGGAAGACTCTTTTACGAGGGCACTAATTCCATTCTTGAGGGTTTCACCATAATGACCTAGTTATCTCCCAAATGTTCCATCTCTTAATACAGACACATTCAGGATTAGATTCGGACATATAAATTTTAGAGGTACACAAGCATTTGAGCCCTAGTAAAAATCGATCATTTTGAATGACAAATGGTATCATAACGTTAAAGACAAATATTACATTTGGGGAAGACAAAAGCTAAGACCCCCTATAAATGGTACAAAACAGTTAAACAATCCATTGATTTTTATTCATAACATTTTAATAAAACAGCAAAACTCCAAAGCCCTTAAGCATGTGAAAAGATGTGCAAACTCATTGGCAGCCAAGAAAACTAAAATTTAAGCAATGAGTTCACTTTACAAGGAGAAGACAAAAAGATAAAATCAAAGATAACCATCGCTGGGGGCAATGTGGGAAAAAGATAGAAATGGAAAACTCTGTAAACCAAGTAACACATACAGGTAAATGGTGGGTTATTACACAATCAACCGTGTGATTTTTGAAGCATCTAAAGATCCTATGAATTAGAGATTTTACAGTTGAACTTCATTCATATATATATATTATTTGAGGTAGTAAAGGTGCATAAAAGTGAGCAAATGACCTATTTTAAAAAGAGCCAGGCAAACACTCGTATATGTATGCGCTTATCACATTATAATCATAGAGAAATCTCTGAAGGCATTCCCACTAAATTATTTACAAACATCATGGAAGTAGATGAGGCAGGAGAATTTATTGGCTGAAGAAAGAGAATAAAAGAGATTTTAAAAACAGCCCTAAAAATGTTCTGTATGCTAGTTTCATGTTTGTGTTGTTGGTAAAAACTACATCTGTGGATATGCGTATCAACATGTATTTTTCAATATTAAAAAATGTTAAATAATCATCAATGCTTTCCTAAATTTATGTATTGTCTTATTTCATTTCTTTTCTCCTTTTAGATTTCTTCTCCCCAAAAGGTGGAAAATATTCATAGCTCTGTGTATTATTCTTTTTTATTCTTCTCTATCAACTACATTGCTACTTATACTAAAAGTAGAAGAAAATAAGAACTATTTTTTACTGCACAGATTATCATCATTTACATTATGAAGTTGTGGATTTCCTTGGGCCATGTTCATTTCAAGCCGGTCCTGTTCCAGGAGCCAGAAATCTTTTCTACTAGAATCTCGGGTCTTTTTCTCAGTTTCCAGAGGGGGCTCTATGATGTATATGAATGAGTAATAACAGTTAAATATCAGAAGCAAAACTCAGAATCTGCCAATCCTTAGACTCAGCAGCTCTTCTAAAAATGAAGATGAGCAAACGTGCTTCCTTGTGTACCACAGGTACCCGCTGTCACACTCACTAGTGGCCCCTATGGCCCTGGACTGGATCCCCGCAGAAAGGAACCCGGCCTGACGCGGATTAGAAGTACAAGCTTGTAGGGGGCGGGCTAACCTTATTTGCAGGATAGCCCCGAGCTACCTCCTCAGTAGCCTTTTATTGGCACAGCACAAGACAGGTGAGGGGAGTATTAGATAATGATTGCGTGCCTAGGGATAGCCATGGGCTCCGCTCTTTCTCAGCAAGGAGCACCTGCGGACAAATTGCCCAGGGTCCATCCCCCAGCTGCAAATCATCTTGCTCAGAGGTCGTCTAGCTCCTGGCGTCCTCTACAGCTTGCGACTAAGCCCCTTACTTACTTCAATTCATTGGAGCCTCAGGATGACTCAGTCAGGTAAGCATGTTTTTAGTCTGCATTTATGGATGAGCTACAGAGAGGTTACGAAATCCTGCCCTGGATCACAGGAGTTATATGTTGTAGAGCTTCAAAGCGCCTTCAAAGTATATGGTCACCTGACCACTTACCCAGGCTGCCACTCCATTTAAGGAAAGAATAAAACGGGAGACAATGAAAGTTCACGTGAAGATTGGTTTGAAATGTTGTGGTCTGCCTCAGCCCCTCAATGTCCTTCAGCTATGTCCCCTGAAGAGCTAACCTGAACACCCTTGACGAAGGTGCACTTTTTACTTACCTGAGAAGATGCCTCTGAAGGATGACAAATTTGCTTTGTTTGGGGGAATGGATATTTTCTACAATTTTTATTTATTTTTGACACTCATGCATGCATCCAATGCAACTTTTATGGTTTTCCTTTTAACCCCATATTTGTTATAAAATGTATTTTATCTGTTGCAGTTTTGACCAGCTGTGGTGTTTATTTATTTTTTAATGTTTTTTATTATTTCAGATTAATATGAGAGTACAAATGTTTAGGTTCCATTGTTTTCATTTGTAAAGTTGAAGTTGGAATTGAGACCTTCATCCAGGGGCATGTGCTGAATACCCTTACAGTGTGCACATTAGGTGAGAATTTGCCAATCATCTCTCTCCTCCCCTTTCCCTTTTTCCACTCTCTCCTACCCCTCACTGAAATATACTTGTGTTTTTCTGTCCTGGGGGCTTGTGGTTTGACTGCGGATTAGTGCACTGAGATTTCTCCAAAGTTAACACATTAGCACTGGTAGGGAAGGAAGTGATTTTTGTGGCTGGTGACAAGCTGTGAGGGGCTCCAGGGAAGGGTGCTGGGAACTTAAGGAAGAATGGGAGGTAAGCAACCCCCTTCTGGCCATACTCTGCCCTGGGCCCAGCACTGAAATAGAACATACTACTCTCCTGGAAGAAAAATTCTTGTAGTCTTCACCCACAACCCTAGAAATAGCCCTCCGAGCTTATTCTCATTTACACAAAATGAAACTAAGTTCATGAGAGGGGACATAGGATAGTTTTGTTTGTTTTAATAATACCTAGCACCCAGCACTTTACTTTTTTGATAATGCCTAGCACCCAGCACTTTACTTTTAAAAAATCACCCCTCCAGCTTGCCTGTTCTTTCTCAATCTCCTCTCTTACCTGTTGCCAGAGACCTCCTCTGTCTGGGGATCTTCTTTCACTAGGCAGCTTTCAGCTTCTTCCATCCTTTGGAAACTTCTCATCTTCACCTCTCGTATTTCAGCTCTGAGGAGGAAAAAAAGTCATTACACAAAGGTTGGTTTTGAGCTCCAACAAAATGAAAGATCCCTACACTGTCTGATTCCATTCTCCTTAGAAAATGGCAGAGCAAAATGTAATTTTTCTCTGCCACAAAATGACTTTTCGTTCTTGTCACGTATTTTTATATCTAACAAGTATTCATTGATAAGTGCTCGAGTGATTGAAAAGTAAACTCTGGGTCTGGAATGCCTCTTAAAAAGTCCCATGTTCTGCAAAGTGGAATTATCTCAAAGATAGGCTTTAAGTGTGCCAGGGTCTTCATGGTGTCTAGTCCCAATTACTACCCAGAAAATGTGTCTTAAAGAAATGACTCACATTTGGGTCCACTAAGCTAATCATTGTACAGGTTTTAGTTTCTTTTTATTCCTGGGAAAATTGACCTGTTCTCAAAAAAAGTTCCAAATATATTTTAAGTAGTACTTAAACATTATTGGATTAAATGTACAGCCTCAGGTAAAAGTCTTGACACACACAACACCTATTTAAATATATAGATAGATTCCTTTGTGTTTTTTCATAACACAATCACTCGTTCTAAATTGTGTTCAGCTGTCCTATGACACATATTCTCTATAGACAGGGAAATTAAAGAAGTAAAATATATGGCAATTTGCTGTTAAGAATTTATAAGGAAACAGAACATATAGTATAAAATGTATGCATAATTATTCCCAGAAACAAAAAAAAAATCATAAAAAATTTCACAACCAATTAAGAGGTCTGCATACATGCTAATTGCTGCCCGCTCTAGCTGTCTCATCAAGAGAGGCAGACTTGTCTGTGTGAATGAGGGAAGTGTGAATCAATGAGAGTTTTTGGTTCTGAGGTATAACAAATCCTGATCTCACAGGTTCAAATTCTCCAGGCTCATGAATATGACACATTAATATTCATTAAGTGGAACGCATTATCATTTTAGAAGGAGATTACTGGGGACTCACTATTTTCATTCTATCACATTTTCCAATTAGGAGTCCCACTTTTGCAAATAATCAGCTCCCTGTTGCCAAGGGCTTTTCAGCAGCTTTCTGGCAAGGGGGTTTGGAGCTCAATTCAGCATCCATTTAAGAAACAGGAAAAAAACTGAAGTACAATTACATTTTTTAATGACAGGTTAATCTGGGTGCGGTGAACCTGATCAGAGGAGAGTCAAACCCTAAAGGGAGGAGACTCTAACTCCTGTTAGGGATAGGAACTCAATAAAGTTTGAGGGGTCCACAGTTTTCTTGGTTGCCTGCAGTTGCCCACAAGTAAGTGCAGCCTGTGAAAGATCGTGGAACTGTCACTGGGCAAATAGAGGCCATGTAAGGGGAACCCCAGTGGAACGAAGTGGCCCAGGAGGGTGTCCATAACCACCCAGAAGAATAGCAGCAGAGCAGGGCTTGAAACAATGAACATTTCAGTTCTAAAAGTTATATGTTTCTGTTATACTTTACATTATTAATGATTTAACCTGAGGAAATAGTAGCCAAAGGTTGGTTTTCTTTTGGAATATATAAAATAAGTTTGATATATTCATGTTTAGTAATCACTCATCTCTAATCCAAGCAGAATTTCTAAATCAAGTCATTGAATTTCTAGTTAAATTATATATGCATTAATTTAATATGAGGATATCATTAAGATCAGTTTTCTAGGACCTCAGTTCTCTCCTTGTGCATTTATGTAGAATTGCATATATATGGCAATTCTCTCTCTCTCTCTCTCTCTCTCTCTCTATATATATATATATATATATATATATATATATATATATATATTTATATATATATATATATATATATATATTTTTTTTTTTTTTTTTTTTAATAGCTAACCAGTTCTCAGTTCTCTTTCCCAAAAGCAGCTATTTTAGCCTTTTGGTTCTCTTTTCAGAAATACAAGCCCAGATGGGCCACATGTTTCTGCATATATAGAAGGAGCATACGCTACGCATTTATTGTCACAATTTTACTAAAAATCTATCCTGTACATGACTCTTCACCAACATCTATAATTTTTTATTGCTGTTTGTGTGTGTGTGTGTGTGTCACTGGGTGTGCCCAAACAAAGAATAATTTAATTCACTGAAGGAGAAGTAGACTTACTAAAATAATCCAAAAGTATTTGTTGCTAAACAAATAAACAGGTAAGTAATAATAACAAGTCTCAAAGGGGTTGCAAGCCAAGATCTAGACTTCCCATCATGTATTACCTAATATCTCCAGTTTTCAGTAAAAATTGTGGAACATACAAAGAAACTCAAAAGTCTGACCCATACACAGAAAAAATAATAAGTGGGAAAACAGGAGCAGAGTGGGTAGATGTCACATTTACTAGGCAAAGACTTCAAAGAGCTGTTATTAATAAGGTCAAAGAACTTAAAGAAGCAAGGGGACGGCTACTGACAATGTCTCTTCAAGAAAAGAATATCAATAAAGAGAAATTTTTTTAAAAAAGAACTAAATGGGAATTCTGGAATTAAAAAGCATGTTAACTAAAATGAAAAATTCACTAGAGAAGATCAAAAGTACATTTGAATTTCCAGAAGAAGTAATTAGTGAACTTAAAGATAGTTCAATACATATTATACAATCTGAAGAAAAAAGAGAAAAAAGAATTAAAGAAGTAAACAGAGACTTGAAGAAATGAAGGACAGCATTGTACCTAGTAACACATACATCCTGGAAGTAATATCTTTTACAAATAAAGTAAAAATGAAGACATTTTTAGATAAACAAAAAACAAGAGAATGGATTGCTAGTGGACCAGGCTTGTAAGAAAGAAGCTCTTCAATCTGATGTAACAAAAATAAATTGAGACATCCACAAATAAGTACAACTTAAACAGCATACTCCCAAATAACCAATGGCTAAAAAAAAAAAAAAAAATCACAAAGAACAGAAGAAATACTTTGAGATGAATGAAAAGAAAAAAACAACATACTAAATAAAATTTATGAGAGGCAGAAGAATGAAGTTTATAACTGTGAACACTTATGTTTAAAAAGTGATCTCAAATCAGAACCTAATCTTTCACCTTAAGATACTAGGAAAAGAAAAGTAAACTATCTCTTTCTTGTAGAAGAAGAAAGAAAACAACAGAATTAAGAAAGAAAAAAATGAAATAGTGAATAGAAAAGCAGTGGATCAATGAAATCAGAGGTTTTTTCCTCTGAAAAGATCAAATAAATGAACAAATCCTTGAGTAGATTGAGAGAGAGAGAACTCATATCTAAATTAGAAATGAAAGAGTAGACATTACTGCCAACCTTATGAAAATAACAAGTATTATAAGAGAATACTATGAATAATTTGTATGTGAACAAATTAGATAACCTAGATGGAATAGACCAAATACTAGAAAGACTAAAACCATCCTAGGAAGAAACAGAAAGTCTAAATAGGCCTATAAAAAATAGATTGAATGAATAATCACAAGCTACCTACAGAGAAAAGCCTTGGCCCAGGTGGTTATTCTGGTGAATTCTACCAAATATTTTTAAATAATTTATATCAATTCTTTATAAACTTTTTCTAAAAGAGAAAAGAAGAGAACATATCCCAGCTGTATCTGAAGTCAGCATTAAACTGATACCAAAATCAGACAAAGATACCACAGGAAAAACTATAAACCAATATAACTTATAAATATAGACAGAACAATCCTCAATGCTAGTGAACTGAATCCAGCAACATATGAAAATGATTTAGCACCATTACTGAATGCAAGTTATCTCATAAATTCAAAGTTGACTTAATACACAGAAATCAATTAACATAGTACACCACAGAAATAGGATAAAATATAAAAAATACATGATTATCTTCACAGATATAGAGAACGAATTTGATAAAATACAACTGCCTTAC
This sequence comes from Loris lydekkerianus, assembly GCA_963574355.1. Classification (NCBI taxonomy): domain Eukaryota; kingdom Metazoa; phylum Chordata; class Mammalia; order Primates; family Lorisidae; genus Loris; species Loris lydekkerianus. The sequence continues at coordinate 13,089 of CAUYPK010083511.1, read as the reverse complement.
ATGGTAAAATGCTCAATGAACTAGAATGGAAGGAAACTTCTTCAGCCTGAGGAAGTGTATCTATTAAAACTCATAACAGGCATAGTTGGCAAAAGAGTTAGTCTTTTCCCTCTAAGGTTAGGAACAAGACAAGGATGCTCTTTCTTACTATTTCTACCCAAACTTTTGCTAAAAATTCTAGCTAGACAAAGGAAGAAACAAGATGAAAACTAGACATCCAAATTAAAAAGGAAGAAATAACATCATTCCTACTCACAGCTGACATTATTATTTTACATATGTATAAATCTATCTATCTATCTATCTATCTATCTATCTATCTGTATATATAAATAAAAACCCAAGGACTCCGCTGAAATCTATTAGAACTAATAAAGGAGTTCAACATGATTTCAGGAGACAATATCAACAACCTGAAATCAATTGGTTTTCCAAACATTATCAGTGAAAAAATCCTAAAATTAAATTATAAAAATAAACCCAGCTGTGGTGGCTCATACTTGTAATCTTAGCACTGTGAGAAGCCAAGGTGAGTAGATCACTTCAGCTCACAAATTCCAGATCAGCCTGAGCAAGAGCTAGACCCCATCTCTAAAACTAGCTGGCATTGTGGTGGACGCCTGTAGTCCCAGCCAGTCAGGAGGGTGAGGCAAGAGGATCACTTGAGCCCAAGAGTTTGAGATTATTGTGAGCTATGATGACATGGCCCTCTACCGAGGTGACAAAGTAAGACTCTGTCTCAAAAATAAATAAATAAATAAATTATATATATATATATATATATATATATATATATATATATATATATATATATATAAAATTTCATCTACAATAGCATCAAAAATAATTACTTCGGAACAAATTTAATAAAAAATGTAATACATATATTCTGATAAGCACAAAACATTAAAGAAATTTGAAAGATCTAAAAAAATAGAATAACATGAATGTTCATGGAGCAGAAGATTTAATATCATCAATACAACAATATTCTGCAATTTTACCTGCATATTGAACACAATTTCTAAAAGAATTCTAAGGGGCTTATATGTGGATATTTACAAACTGACTCTCAATTCATGCAGAAATCCCAGGCCTCAGATTAGCCCAAACAATTTTGGCAAGGGAGAAAACATTTGGAGGACTCATATTTTCTGATTTCAAAATTTACTACAAAGTTTAACAGTAATCATAAGAATGTAATTCTGGCCTAACGCAATGGAATAGGCAAGAATTTAGAAATAAACCCCTATTATCTATAGTTGATTTATTTTCAACAATGGTGCTGACTCTATTCAACGGGGAATGTTCAATAAATGGTGCTGGGCCAAGTGGATATATACATGAAAAAGAATAACTTTGTACTCCTACCTTACGTTGTAGACAAAAGTTAGCTCAAAATGAATCAAAGACTAGAGATAAAAGCTAACGCTATAGAACTTGGGAAGAAAGTGAGGGGTACATTATCATGACCTTTGTTTGGCAATGAGCTGTTAGATGTAATGCCAATGGACATGCAAAAATAGAAAAAGTAGTGAATTGGAATTCTTCAATTAAAAAGAAAATTAGTTCATAAATATCATGGAGGAACTGGAGACCATTATACTCCATTGTGCTTCAAGAATAGAAACACAAAGGCCACATGTTCTCTCTAATAACTTGGAACTAGTCCGTGGGCACACGTGGGCACAGAAAGAAGTAAAAGCTGTTGAAAATCAAGAAGGGGACATGCAGGGAAGAGGTTAAAAACCTGCATAATAGGAGCACTATTTGGGTGAGGGGCATACTTATTGCCCTGACTAAAGCTACCTATGAAACAAAAACATTTGTAACTCCCTAGTATTTTGAAATAAGAAAAATCATAAAACAAACAAAAAATAAAAACACCATCAAGTAAGTGAAAAATAATCCACAGAATGGGATAATGTTATTTTCAAATCAAATCATATATCTGATAAGAGACTGGCATATAGAATACATAAAGAACTCTTGAAACTAAATTATGAAAAGACAAATAGGCTGGCTGTGGTGGCTCACACCTGTAATCCTAGGACTTTGGGGGGCCAAAGCAGGAGGATCTTCTTTTTAAGGCCAGGAGTTCAAGACCAGCTTGAACAAGAGGAAGACTTTGTCTCTACAAAAAAATAGAAAATTATCTGGGGGTGGTGGTGGTTTCCTGCAGCCCCAGCTACTCAGTAGGCTGAAGCAGGAGGATCACTTGAGCCAGGAGTTTAAGATTGTGGTGACCTAGGAAGACGCCACTGCATCCTAGCAGGGGCAACATAGTAATACTCTTGTCAAAAAAAAAGACAAACCAATTAAAAGTTGGACAAAAGATGTCCATAGACATTTCTCTGAAAGAAATATGCAAATGACTAATGACAACATGAAAAGATAATCAGCTTCATTAATCATCTGGGATATGCAAATCAATACCACAGTGAGATCCCACTTCATAGCCACTAGGCTGGCTATAATCAAAACGGAAAATAATAACAAGTGTTGGCTTTTGGTAGTAAAAAAATGTAAAATTGTCTATCCATTTTGGAAAAGAGTCTGAAAGTGACTCAAAAAGGTAAACATAGGTTTCCTTTTGACCCAGCAATTTCCACCTAAGAGTGGAAGTTAAAATATATGTCTACATAAAAATTTGCACCAGAATGTTCTTATCAGTATTATTCATAATAACCAAAAGATGGAAACCACCTGCATGTCCATCAATTGATAAGTGGATAAACCAAATGTGGTATATTCATACAATTGAATATTGTTCAGCTATGAAAATGAAGAGTCCTGATCCATACTACAACACGGATGAACCTTAAAAATATTGTATTAAGTTAAATAAGTCACAAAGACCACACATTGTTTGAGACCATTTATATAAAATGATCAAAATAAGCAAATACGTAGAGACAAATTGGCCTAGGACTGGGGCAGGTAAGGAAGGACGAGATGTATGGAGAGTGTCTATTAATGGGTGTAGAGTTTCTTTTGGAAGGGCTAACACGTTCCTAAAATTCATTGTGGTGATGATTTCCTAATTCTGTGACCATAGTAAACATTGGATTATATATTCAAATGGGCAAATTTTATGGTTAATGAATTATATCCCAATTAATCTGCATGTGTGTGTATATATACAAATATAAATTAATTCTTCCCCTCCAAAGTTGTTTTTTTCCTTTGATCTTTACTTGAATTTTTAGGAGAAACATGAAATTTTCAATTCATTAGGAGAAAAGAATGTGATTATTTTCACCTAGTCATGGAAATAACCATAGTCTTTATCAAAAGATGTAAAATATTTAAGATCCTTTTCCTGTTGCTTTTTAATTCCAACTTTGTGGATAAAGTTCACATTTGTAAATAAGACATCCCCCCCCCTTTTTTTTTGGTCAGTTATACCAGTATAAATACTAAGCAGCCTAGGGACAAAATTCTAAATTAGATGGCTGATTATTTATTTAAGGTGGAGCCTAAGTGAATACAACACAAAGAAAGAATTACAACTATTTACACAGCGTCTTATCAAAGTTTCATTGGATAATTAGAAGTTTGCCTACATCACTGTGGGGACAGTTGATTAATGGAGTCACAGAAAATTAGAAGTGGGAGAAGCCCTAGAGATCAACTAGTCTAAATGATTAATTTTAGAAAATGAGGATCCTGAAACTCGGAAAGGGGAAATGTTCTGCTCAAGGTCGTGTGCACAAAGTTAGGCCATGTTTTCAGACTTATATTTCTTTCTAAGCTAGTTATATAGCTATAAATAAGAAAAGTTCCAAATTATGTTGATTGAAAACAATGCTTTTAGAAAAGATAAAATGCAGTCTATTTAATACTAATTGGGGAAAGGATATAAAAATTTCATCTTTAGTATTACTTGTATAGTGATACAAACTTGCACAGACAGGATGAGAGTGAGGTGTTTGTTTGTTTTTTAATTTGTTCTAGGTTAATATGAGGGCACATATGATTAGGTTATATTATTTGCATTTGTGAGGTAAAATCCAAAGTCTGAGTTGCAGTTGAGTCCATCGGAGGGAAGAAAGTGATTGAGGTTCTTAAGATTCTCGTGTCCTGGTATATGGTAAGGGGGCATGTGTTCAGAGTGTACCATTTTTTTAATTCTGAATAGATCCTTACTCAGGTCTCCAAAAACACCCATTGCCTATCCTGTACTTTATTTCCTAACCCTGGAAGATCGCATTAAAGATAAGAGGTGTCCCTGGAAACTAAGGCTGTGTCTAGACAGACCTTTCCAGAGAGAAATAAATTGTATATAAAAGAACTGCTTGTCATAAGAACAGTAGACTTGGGATTCAAGAATACACTGAGGTTTACATTATCACAGTGGCTCAATGTATCATCTGTCACTTTCCAGAGGAAGACAGGCATCAAGGGGGTGACAGATTAAGGGCCTGGTGAAAGCCCTCCAGCTGACCAGCATCATTACCCTCAGCCCCCACACAGCCATCTATCAATGTTCTGACGCAGGCACCATGGAGCCTCTGGGACGGCTATCTCAGATCCCCTTCCCTTGGTCCTTCTAGAGTAAGTCATGTTGAAGCAGAGAGGCTATTTACAAGTCATCCTGATACATCGCAAAAAATAATCTCAACAGAGAAGCAGAGAGGCTATTTACAAGTCATCCTGATACATTGCAAAATTCAGGAGATTTAACAATGAGGGGAAATGACAGGAAAGGAAAAGATCTTCTCTTTTTAATATGTAGTCAGCATGTATTTATCGAGAGCTTACTAAACTCAAAAGGCCCTACTATGTACTAAATCTTCATCTAGATGTTTTCCATGGGCCTGTTCTATCTTATCATCTTTTAATATTGTATCTTCCCCCTAATTGGTATTCACACTGGGCAGTTTACCTTTTAGAACAGAGATGGCAGACATGTCCAATTTTCCTGTTGGTGTTGATACGTTAATCATGCCCTCTTGGGTTACCAGGTGGAAGAGCACTGGGACTCATTCTGCTCATTGGAAAGAAGGGCCATGATTGATTTGTTGGCCAGCAGACAAAAGCTTCAGAACTAGTACTGTGACCTGGAGGAATGTTAGAGGAACAACAGCAACAATGGCAGACACTCATGTAGCTTTTCAAGCTCTCAGAACTTATCAGTGACTATGTCATTGTAAATCTCATATCTGAAAAGGATTCTCAAATAAGACTGAACTTTAACATCATGCATCTGAGGCATGAAAATAACAACTCATGAGTCTTTTTTGGTCAGAGGTCTTGAGTTCACATTCCATTTTTTTTTTTTTTTTTGAGACAGAGCCTCAAGCTATAGCCCTGGATAGAGTGCTGTGGCATCACAGCTCACAACAACCTCCAACTCCTGGGCTCAAGTGATTCTCCCGCCTCTGCCTCCCAAGTCGCTGGAACTACAGGTGCCCGCCACAATGCCCAGCTATTTTTTGGTTGCAGCCATCATTGTTGTTTGGCAGCTCGGGCTGGATTCGAACTTGCCAGCTCAGGTGTATGTGGCTGGCACCTTAGCCGCTTGATCCACAGGCGCCAAGCCTCACATCCCATTCCTATACTTACCCTTGGATAACTTATTTATCCTCTATCCTACTCTATATGCTCACAAAATAACTAATAATAATGAAAATACCCACCTTGATGTGATGTGAATATTAAGTAAGGTCGTGGATATAAGTAAAGTATACAGACAGCATCTGGCAGAGGATAGGAGACTTGATGGCTATTATTACATGCAATCATAATTTAAGTAAAAATAAATCATTCTGTTTCCTTACTTTTAAAACAATGTGTATAACTCTGCTGTGGAATTATTGTGCTATATTATAGTTTTGTTTATTTTTTTACCATTTTTCTTTCTTTTAGCGTAAGTTTGATTGAAACAGGGACCATATCTCATTCATCATTGATCCCCCAGGACATAATTCAATGCCTGGTACATGCATATAGTAGGCAGCAAAAGGTGTTGGCTGAATAAACGAAGGAAGGAAAGAAAACCAACAAAAACAAACCAAAAGAAACCCCACATGTATTAATTGTCCTCGTATCAAAGTTGAATACATAGGATTCATACTTCTCCATTAATTAGTTGTCATTAATTAATTGTTATTAATTGTTAATAATTGTCATTAATTAATGACAATTAATGACACAGTGGGGCATGGGGAAGGGGAGAGAAGACAGAGAAGGAGGGAGGGGGTGAGGGAAAGGAAAAGAAAAAAAGAAAAGAAAATAGTGACTAATTCTTACATAAATTGGATTTAATTTTGACCAAAGTACATTACTTAAACGTTAATTTTTAATTCAACTTGTTCATATGTTGTGTAGGATATTGCATCCTTATTTATAAGTGAAATATGTTTGTAATTTCCCTTTATAATAATATATTTTTTCCAATTTTAATATCAGGTATATCCAGATAAAATAGAATGATTTTAAAGTATTTCTTCTTTTTCTGTTGTCTATAAGACTTGGCATGATCTGTGTTTTGAAATTATCTTTTATTTTTATTTATAAGTATTAGTCACCTATTTTTTGAGACTTTGGAAAAAAAAATAGAAGTTAACTGATGACTCCATACTGAACCTGAGAGTCAAAGCATTCTATAATAGACATACTCTTATTTGACAATGTGAATGTTACTTTTTTGCATTATGTTTTTTTTTTAAGTCATTGCACATAGATCACAAATACATTTATGCATATATGGGGTACAATGTGTTGATTTTTTTTTATACAGTCTGACCTGGTTACATCATACCAATCAACATAGCTTTCGACTCATTATCTTGATTATTGTGTTAAAACATTTCTGTTCTACACTTGACAGATTTCACTTGTACCCTTGCCATATGCTCCATAGGTGTGGTCCCGCCTTTTACCCTCCCTCTATCAAGCCTCCCCCCTCCCCTCCCTTCCCACTCCATTTCTCTCCTTCATCCTGGGCTATAGTTGTGTTCTATCTTTTATAAGAAAGTGTGAGTAAATATAAGTAGGTTTCATAGAAGTACTGAGTACATTGGATACTTTTTCCTCCATTCTTGAGATACTTTACTCAGGAGAATATGTTCCAGTTCCCTCCATGTAAACATAAAAGAGGTAAAGGCCCCATCTTTTTTTAAGGCTGCATAGTCTTCCATGGTATACATATACCACAATTTATTAACCCATTCATGGGTCTATGGGCACTTGAGCTTCTTCCATGACTTGGCTATTACAAATTGAGATGCAATGAACAATCTGGTGCAAACATCTTTTTTGCAAAGTGATTTTTGGTCTTTTGGATATACCGCTAGTAGAGAAATTGCAGGATCGAATGGCAGGTCAATTTTTAGATCCCTGAGGATTGTCCAAAATTCTTTCCAAAGCGAACATATTAGTTTGAATTCCCACCAGCAGTGGAGATGCGTTCCCTTTTCTCCACATCCATGCCAACATCTGTAGTTTTGGATTTTGTTATGGGGATACTCTTACTGGAGTTAGATGGTATCTCAAAGTGGTTTTGATTTGCATTTCTCTGATGATTAAAGATGACGAGCATTTTTTTATTGTCTGTAGACCAGGCACCTGTCTTCTTCGGAGAAGCTTCTGTGCAGTTCTCTTGCCTATAGTAAAATGGGATCACTTGTTCTTTTCTTATTATTAAATTTGAGTTCTCTGTAGATTCTGGTTATGAGACCTTTGTTGGAAGCGTAACCTGCAAATATCCTCTCCCATTCTGAAGGCACTATACTTGTTTTACTTACTATGTTCTTGGCAGTGCAGAGCTCTTTAGTTTGATCAGATCCCAGTAATGTATTTTTGGTATTTTTTCAATTGCCCTGGGAGTCCTCCTCATAAAGTGTTCTCCCAGGCCAATTTAAAACCTATAGTGATCAAAACAGCATGGCATTGGCACAAAAATAGAGAGGTAGATGTGTGGAACAGAATTGAGAACCAAGAGATGAATCCAGACACTTATGTCATTTGATTTTCAAAAAGCCTATCAAAAACTTAAATTGGGGGAAAGACTCCCTATTTAACAAATGGTGCTGGGTGAATTAGCTGGCAACTTGTAGAAGACTGAAACTGGACTCACACCTTTCACCTCTAACAAAAATTGACTCTCACTGGATAAAAGACTTAAACCTAAGACATGAAACCATAAAGATTCTTGGAAAGAGTACAGGGAAAACACTTGAAGTTTTTGAATTATTATTATTATTATTGCTCAATATTTCATTGCAGCAATCGTCTGATTTCTTTTCTGAATGTATTTATCTTCGTTCACTCTTTACGAGGTTTTTGTTTCTAGTTCTTATCTTAAACATTGTTACTGTTATTAAATTTTAAGTCTTTTTGATTTTGTGAAGGCAAAAAGTGGAAACCAAATAAACACATGTATATGTAAAAAAAAAAAAGAAATTACAAAATATCTAGAAAATAACAATAAAACATTCTATATACATATTAGAACTGCAGCATGCTTCTAAATCAGTGCTCAGATGGAATCATGGCTAGTGTACTTTTACTACTAAATGGTTTTAAATGAATTGAGAGTAATAAAATAGAAAAAATAATAGAACTAAAAAAACACATGTAAAAATATTTATAGTCAAGTGAATGTTTTTTATTGACTAGAAGGTTTAGTTAAGCATAACTTAGATACCTAAATAACCCTTTACTGGGTCTCTTGCTCTTCTTCATCCCTATTCTGGCTTTGGTTGGGTCATAGAAGAATCTTGCCACAGAACTGAAGTAAAGAGACAAATGTTTGGGGGACCTGGTTTCTACATCCTACTTATTGTCACATTGAATTTGAAGCTATGTCCCAATTATGGTGACAACCTGCCCCTAATTTTCTTGGTCAGGCCCAACTGCCAATGTCTGCCCCATCACAATGTTTTATAAATACATATATAATTTCTACATCATGAGTTCTATTTTTTTAATTCTGAAAACATGGTCATCCCATATGGCAAAGACCAGGCCCCAGCCCACCTGGACATCCTCCCAGGTCTGAAGCAGACCAGCTTTGCAGGAGCACACTGAGTCACTGCCCTCAACGTGTATAAGCATCTCTTCCATGTTTCATGGCAAAAAAGGCACTTCTTTCTTCTGTAAAATCTCTGTTCGTTTGTTTTATTTTATTTTATTTTGTTGTTAAATCATAGCTGTGTACATTAGTGTAATCAAGGGGTACAATGTGCTGGTTTTGTATACAATCTGAAATATTCTCATCAAACTGTTCAACATAGTGTTTATTTTGTTTTAAATGTATACTATTTGGTCTGGTCACCTTCTGTGCCTCCTCATCAATATTATCCTCTCTATTTGTGTAAAATAATCAACTCCTCTCATTCTTTCTTCTTTCACACTGTGCCGGGACCATTATCTTGTGTTATTTAAATGGCCTTTAGAATGGCCTGTCCAATCCCTTGATGTTTCCATTCCTTGACCTCTTCCTCTTCTAGGTCTTTCTTTTCTATTTTTATGCCAGGCACTGATTCTTCTGTGGACACGTGTCTCAGACGTTGTGTGTTCCCTGATGAGCCTCCATTTCTTAGTGGTAAACTCAGACACCCAAATCTGTTTTATCTTCTCTCATTTAAATTCTCAAAATTATTTCTAAAATATTTTCTTTTTTCTTCTTAATTTACAAGGATTTCAGTTCTTCATACTCTCCCCATCATGTAAACCTCTTTGTTTCTTTATTTGCCTCCCCATTTTGCTAAAAGTCCAAGGTCCAACACTCTGCCTGCTCTTACCAATTTGCTAACCCTGCCTGTTCCTATTTCCTTTCCACCACTTACATCGGGCAAAGGCCTGTAACTGCCTTTGTCTAACAGCTGCCTTATGTCTCCACCTTTGTATACAAGCAACTACATACTGCTGGGCACCATTCATCAATTAAACAGGTAGGCATTTATATGTGTGTGTGTGTGTATATATATTACATATTATATATATATACAGATTGTGTATATATATATACACACACATATAAATACATGTGTATATGTGTAATCATATATAAATATACAAATATATAATATATGTGTGTGTATATATAATATATATATAATTTTTCTTTTGTTTTGAGATAGAATCTCACTCTGTCACCCTGAGTAGAGTGCCCTGGCATCAACATATCTCACCACAACCTCAAACTCTTGGGCTTAAGCAATCCAAGTACCTGGAACTATAGAGCATGCACCACCATGTCCTAGCTGGTTTTTTCTATTTATAGTAGATACAGGGTCTCGCTCTTACTCAGGCTGATTTTTGAACTCTAGAGCTCAAACAATCCACCCTCCTTGGCCTTCCATAATGCTAGGATTACAGGTATGAGCCGCCATGCCTGGCCAGATAGGCATTTATAGGTGCATGGTTGCCAATAACAGCTGGGATGTGTCAACTTGCTCTTCCATTCTCTATAAAATGATTTTGAGGCCCCCTACTTTCCAATATTTTCTCTCACTCAACAACTGGTATAAATTTAATTTTATTGAGAGAGAAAATTTTCCATTGGAAGAGACATTTAACTTCTTAAGTCAACCCCTGTATCAACACCTGCTTTTCCTCCATTATTTCTGTGACAAAAAGAAGAGGTAAAGTCAACAAAATCTAGCTGTGTTCTGAATCCTGTCAAATCAGCCTGGGGGATCTTATTCTTTTAGTTATTCTTTGTTTTCTTCTCAGTGTCCTATTACTGGTAATTCTCATTAACCATAAAACATGCTTTAATCTCTGTCATTCTATAAACAAAAGCAAGGCAAAAAGAAAGCCTCCTCTTGACATTCATCTCCCACTGTCACACTGCTACTTTCTCCTCTCCTTTATACAACTCTTATTAGAAGAATTGTCTGTACTTGTTTCCTACATTTCTTCCTCCTACACTCACTTCTGAAGAGTTGTGTTTTAGTTCTCACCCTCACATTTCCACCGATACCGCCTTCAGCGAGACCATTGATGACTCATACAGAGGTAAAGACTCATGCTTGCAAAGTCTTGAGTATGTTTAATTCACAAGAGCAATGCATCATTCTTATAGCTTTCCTCTATAGAAATATTAATTTTCCCTCCTCTTCAATGGTGCAAGATTTTATTGATTTTCTTTTTACTGCTCTGAGCATACCTATTGTATTGCCTTTTGGAGATCCTTTTTCTCATTCAGTCTTGAAATGTTAGTTTTCTTTGATATCTTACTCCTGCTCATCCAAGCAGCAAATACCAAGACAAGATTAAACATGCAAAAAAAAAAAAAAAAAAAAAAACATGTATTAGGAGAGAAGGCTATAAAAGAAGTGAAGGAAAGAGCCAGGGGACATGAATCCATATCTGGCGCTGGGTAATGGACAGAGGAAAGATAGGAAGGAAAGGGGTGACTCTGGATTGAAGGTATTGATTTGGTGTTCTATTTGGAAGATAAGTTATTCCTTTATCATGTTTGATTTTAATTTAATTTATTTACTCATACATGAAGAAGGCTTCAAAGTTTTTAAAGTGCTACAGTATACACACTAAAAATTGAGGGCTGAACTGGTGGTTCATGTCTATGATCCTAAAACTGTAGGAGGCCGAGGCAGGTGGATTTTTTTTGCATGAGCTCAGGAGTTTGAGACAAGCCTGAATTAAGAGTGAGATCCAATTTCCTCTAAAAATGGGAAAACTAGTTGGGCTTTGTGGTGGGTATCAGTTGCCCTAGGTACTCAGGTGGCTGAGGCAAAAGAATCATTGAGCCCAAGAATTTGAGATTGCTATGAGCTATGACAGCATTCCACTCAATCCCAGGTGACAAAGTGAGACTTTGTCTCAAAAAAATAAAGTAAAATAATACAATACAACACAGCACAACACAATACAATTGGATCACCCTTTAACTCCTGTCACCCACTCCACTCAGAGACAACCACTGCTACCAGATCTCAGTGCAACTTTCTAGACTAGAGAGTAGCATGTTCATGTTTTACAATTCTAGGCACAGTCTGGAAAGGCCATCTAGGAGTCCTCAAGTCAAGACTGCTTTCCCATCAAAGCAATCTTACATCTGCCATAGTATCCCTGCTGCCGCCCGTCATTGGCTAGAAGCTGTCCAGGGAAAAAGTGGCTCTTGTGTACATGAAGCCATGGATTTTAGAGCACAACAGCTGGGACTCTCCGCTCCCAACACTCAGGGATCTGAGAGGTGCATTTCCATGGCTGCCACTCACCACAATCACACTGAGATGATCACACTGAGAATGATATGCAGACCTTTCATGTAGGATGACAATTTATAGAGTGTTTTACTGGGCGGCTACTTTAGTTTGAGTAGCATTTAAATTAAAATCTGGAGAAGCAAGTCACATAAAAGCTGGGGAAGAGTATTTCTATTGTGACACCGTAAAGCAAGAAGGAGCTTGATATAGCAAGGAAAGAGAAAGAATATGAGTTTGGGTAGATCATAGTGAGCAAACGTGAAAGGAGTGCAGGACAGTCAGGGAAAGAGGCAGGCACCAGATGTAAAGGTTTTACAAGCTAAGCTGAAAGTGTGGATTTTATTCTGAGTATCATATGAGAAGCAAATCAAGTATTATAATAAGGAAAGAGATATAGCTGGGATTAATGTTTTTAAAATACCACTTAATATTAGAAACAATATAAATATCCACAACTAAAGGACTAGTCCATCCATACAATAGAACACTATACAACAGGTAAAAAAAGATAAGAAGGCTCTATATGCCCTGATATAATATTATCATCCATGTGGGAGACCTGTGGGGCTCACAGATTTCCCCACACTCAAGGAGATACTATACAAGAAATAAACACCAGAAAAGGAGGATAATGTGGGTCCATGTTATAGTCTCTCTGTCTTAGATGAAGTCAAATTGCACATTTGGATTTTAGCTGTTTTCCCCCCTTCTTTTTGCTGTGATCCCTTCTTCCCATTTGCATGCCCTCTACCTATACCATATCTCAGGGGTGGCAAACACGCGGCTCTCGAGCCGCATGCGGCTCCCGGCCAAAATGAATGCGGCTCTTTGCCTCTTATCATTATTTTGTATACTGTGGCTCTTTGCCAAGTTTGGATTTTGTTATGCTGCTTCTGAGGAGGGA